>CM039679.1:302542144-302672144 GCA_022537955.1 Schmidtea mediterranea | reverse complement strand
CTAAGTTTTTTAAAGTCATAAAATCCCTAATATTTTGCTTTTTGTTTTTATCGATATACTCCATCGTACTTGCACTTAACGAGCTCTTCACATAATTACCATTAATGCCTTTCATCGATCGGGCTATATGAAAATATAAACTTTCAATTTTTGCACACAATTTTGTTTCATCCAAGCGATTCTTAATACAGTGATTTGGACCAAATTTTAAAACACGCTCTTCATCATCATTCAACACTATTTTACTCAAATTTATCACAGTATTCTCCACACTAAATTTAGAAATCCCAAATATTTTTCTCAAATTAATCAATTTTTTAATATGAGCATTCTCTTTAGATTTTATTTGCACAATCGAATTTTTGATACACCATTCTACACATACCTGTAAACAAAACTCATTCGTAGCATTATTTAACATTAATCCAATATTTGTTAGTTTTTTATCAATGGAAGTTTTTAAATAGTTTACGTATGTTAAATCATGTTTGTTTTTTTAATATTATTAAAATAATTGAAAATTTTAAATTGCATTAATTTTTAAAAAATTAGAATATAAGTAAAAAATTTAAAATTTAAAATTAATTTAAAATATATTTTTAAAAATATTTATTTATTAAAAATTAAATTAATAAAAAATAATTTGTTTAAATTAAATATTAATTCATCATATTTTTAGTTGGTTTTGAGTACCTGAAGATGATAGCTGTGCTATCGAAATATATCGTAAGAAAGGTTTTTTATTGGCGTTATCGTTTAATTAAATCGTTGCCAAATTTATTTAATTATTTATTTATAAATCATGCTGCAGCTGTTCCAATATTCAAAAGGTTTATGAAGGTTTATAACTCCCTCAAAAGAAAGGAACTAGACATTAGTTTTCTTGAGACTTGTTTAGAAGAAAAGATGATTCCTTCGTTCATTTATAAAATGAAACTAAGTGATTGTCTTTCTAGTAAAGATGTCCAATTAATACATAGAAGAACGTTAAGAAGAATGTTGGAATCAGAGAAAATAAGGAGAACTTCCATTGATAAAAAACTAACAAATATTGGATTAATGTTAAATAATGCTACGAATGAGTTTTGTTTACAGGTATGTGTAGAATGGTGTATCAAAAATTCGATTGTGCAAATAAAATCTAAAGAGAATGCTCATATTAAAAAATTGATTAATTGAGAAAAATATTTGGGATTTCTAAATTTAGTGTGGAGAATACTGTGATAAATTTGAGTAAAATAGTGTTGAATGATGATGAAGAGCGTGTTTTAAAATTTGGTCCAAATCACTGTATTAAGAATCGCTTGGATGAAACAAAATTGTGTGCAAAAATTGAAAGTTTATATTTTCATATAGCCCGATCGATGAAAGGCATTAATGGTAATTATGTGAAGAGCTCGTTAAGTGCAAGTACGATGGAGTATATCGATAAAAACAAAAAGCAAAATATTAGGGATTTTATGACTTTAAAAAACTTAGCTAAAAAAAATATAAATATCTGTAAGTTTGACAAAGGAAATGGATAGTCATTCTTGACCATGATGTGTATGTAAATAAGTTGAATGATTTGTTAAATTCTCCTCAGTTTGTGAAATTGCCAAAGGGTCGGAAGAATGGAAAATTACCTCCTCTTAAGGATGAAGAGTTTGTGCAAAAAATGTTAAATGGTTTTATTGAGAAGAAGCTTATTGATGAAGAGGTAGGTAAGTCTATTCGTCCAATAGGATCGCAGCCAGCTAAACTATATGGGCTGCCAAAAATCCATAAAGATGGTGTACCTATGAGACCAGTTTTGTCGATGGTTGGTACTGCCCAGTATAAAATAGCAAAGTTTTTAGATGGATTATTAAAACCATTAATGCGATCAGAGTTTGAATGTAAGGATAGCTTTGAGTTTGTTTCTTGTATTGCAAAGCTACAAAAAACGAAGTATGAATGATGTTATGGTTTCGTTTGATGTTTGTAGTTTGTTTACGAATGTGCCACTGGTTGAGACAATTGACTTATGCTGTGCGTTGTGGAATGAAAATGATTCGGAACATCACATTTTGGATAGAAGGCATTTCGAAAACTTCTTGAATTTGCTACTTCAAATGTCAATTTTCTTTTCAATGATGAATGGTATCAACAAATAGATGGAGTCGCTATGGGTTCCCCTTTAGCACCAACGATGGCATCAATATTTTTGGCTAGTTTGGAAAAGAAAATTGCTTCTTTCCAATTTGAAAAACCTTTTGTTTATAAAAGGTATGTGGATGATATTTTCTTATATTTGAAAACCAGAAACATGTAGAACCGTTTTTACAGTTTATGAACAGTTTACATAAAAACATTGTATTCACATGTGAAACGGAGAGAAAGTCATCAATTGCGTTTTTGGATTTGTTAATTCAACGCAAAGATAAACAGTATGAGACAGAGATTTATAGAAAACCAACTGATACTGGTCTTTATACTTCTCCAGAAAGCTTCTGTGAATTTAAGTATAAGAGAAATATGGTGAAAGGATTGATTTATCGTTCATGGGCTTTATCTTCTACTTTTGCTAATTCGGTAAAAAGTGTTGATAAATTGGTTGAGTTGTTGATAAAGAATGGATATTCTAAATCATTTTTATTGTTGATGATAAAAGAAACTGTTGATAAATTGATTAAAAATCCTAAGGATCCATGTTGTGGAAAGTCTGAATGTAATTTGTCGGATGGTGTGAATTGAGTGTTGATCTGGGTGATTGTAAAAATGGATATAAAAAAATTGAGCCTAAATATGTTTAGTATTGCCGTACTCTGAAGGCTTTACAAATTATAAGAGGAAGTTGGGTAAACTGATAGGAAATTTAGAGTATAAGATCGTCTCTAATTCGTGTAAGGTACGCAATATGTTTATTAATAAATCAAAAACTCCGGTTGGATTGTGTTCTGATCTCGTTTATCAATTTACATGTAATGGTGTAATGCCACATACATTGGAGAGACTTCCCGTCATCTCTGTACTCGAGTTCTAGAGCATTGTCGATTGAAGGGTTTGACCAATATTAGTGAACACAATAGAGGCTGTAAAAGTGATATCGGAATGTCTGATTTTAGAATTTTGTTGAGAAGTTTTAATAGTTATTGGGAACGAGTGATATGTGAAGCATTGCTGATAAGGTCATTGGATCCAAAGATTAATGTGCAGAGTGCTGTGACTACGAATGTTTTGAATGTTTTTAAATAGTTTACGTATGTTAAATCATGTTTGTTTTTTTAATATTATTAAAATAATTGAAAATTTTAAATTGCATTAATTTTTAAAAAATTAGAATATAAGTAAAAAATTTAAAATTTAAAATTAATTTAAAATATATTTTTAAAAATATTTATTTATTAAAAAATTAAATTAATAAAAAATAATTTGTTTAAATTAAATGTTAATTCATCATATTTTTAGTTGGTTTTGAGTACCTGAAGATGATAGCTGTGCTATCGAAATATATCGTAAGAAAGGTTTTTTATTGGCGTTATCGTTTAATTAAATCGTTGCCAAATTTATTTAAAAATTAATAATAATAGTAATAATAATAATAATAACAACAATAATAATAATAATATTTATAATAATAATAAAAATAATACTAATAATAATTATATTAATAATAATAATAATAAAATTAATAAAAATAAAAATATTAATATTAATAATAAATTTATTAATAATAATAATAATTATAAAAATAATAATAATAATAATATAATTAATAATAATAACAGATTTTTTAAGTAATAATTGAATAATAAAAAATAATCATAATAATATTATTAATAATAATAATAATAATAATATTAATAATAATAGAAATAATAATAATAATAATAATAATAATAATAATAATAATAAAATAAATTTACAAAATATATACTACTTATAAAAATAAGTAGTAAATTAAAATTTTAAAATGTTTAAAAATAATATGACCTTGACCTACTTTTGAATGACCTTGACAATAATAATAATAAAAATAATAATAATAATAATAATAATAGTAACAATAATAAAAATCATGATAATTAAAATAATAATAATAATAATAATAATAATAATAATAATAATAATAATAATAATAATAATAATAATAATATAATAATAATAATAATAATAATAATAATAATAATAATAATAATATAATAATAATAATAATAATAAATAATAATAATAATAATAATAATAATAATAATAATAATAATAATAATAATAATAATAATAATAATAATAATAATAATAATAATAATAATAATAATAATAATAATAATAATTAATAATAATAATAATAATAATAATAATAATAATAATAATAATAATAATAATAATAATAATAATAATAATAATAACAATAATAATAATAATAATAATAATAATAATAATAATAATAACAATAACAATAACAATAATAATAATATAATTTAAAAATAGTAAATTAATAAAATAAATAAAATAAAATAAAAACAAATAAATAATATTATTGACTAGATTAAAACAATATTCACTTCATTAACACAAACAATATAATAATAATATTATTTAATAATAAAATAATAAAATAATTGACTTGATTAAAACAAACAATTTAAATATAATAATAATATAATTTAAAAATAAATAAATAATAATATTATTGACTTGATTAAAACAATATTCACTTCATTAAAACAAACAAAATAATAATAATAATATAATTTCATAATAAAATAATAAAATAATTGACTTGATTAAAACAAACAATTAAATTTAATAATAATATAATTTAAAAATAAAATAATAAAATAATTGACTTGATTAAAACAAACAATTAAAGTATATTAAATAAATAAATTAAAAATATATATTATAAAATTTGATGAGTTATCTAATGACATTGAATGAGTCATGGTCTTTGTTTAAATGACCTTGAAAAAATATGATGAGTCATTAAATGACCTTGAATGAGTCATGGTCTTTGTTTCAATGACCTTGAATGAGTCATTGTCTTTGTCTTAAAAAAAATTTGTACTTTTTTTCTCTCAGCGGGGGGGGGGTAGTGTGCAGGAGGTGACATGTGCTGGATGTGACACATCCCACTACTATCGTACGAAGAGTTTTTTATTGGCGTTATCTTTTAATTTTTAACTATGATATTATAAATTGAAATATCATAATTATAAAATTATATTTTAAAATTATTATAATATTTGATATTTATTGATATTACAAAAACAAAGGAAACTTCGAAAAATTTAGAACTTACAGCTTAATCTGATCATAAGTTGTTTAAATGGTGAAGGAGGAAGTACCTAAAATGCAGAATAGCTAATATGTAAATTTTAATAATTTTATTTTTTTTAAATCGTGAATGTTGACAAGAATAGCTAATATGTAAATTTTAATAATTTTATTTTTTTTAAATCGTGAATGTTGACAAGAATTATATATCACTTGAAAAAGGCTGTACCGAAAATTTATGAATATCAGTAAAAACATCTAATTCATAGTTAAACAGTAAAATAGTCTTTATGTTATATATATGAGATTTTTTAGGATAAAACACTTTGTGCTAGACAGGTTTCGTTTTAATCAGTTAAGAAAATAAATTTGATAAAAATTTAAAGAGTACTGTAAAAAAATTAATAATCAAATAAACATAGAAAATATTTAATTACAAAATAGCCCCATTAAGATCTAGATTTCACTCTATACAGTAAGACCCCACCTATTGTTGACCAATTAGCGCTCTTTTGGTTTAACGCGGTTTTATCGGAATAGTGGGATTCCACAAAAATTGCACGCAGCGTTAAACTTCCCGAAATCTAAATTACTTTATCGGCATTGTTTCTTTTCTGCGGTGTTACACAAACGTGTTGTATTGTCTTAAACATTTGTTGCAGTAATTGTAAGTAATACAGTAAGACCTCATGTTTCGTAGAACACTCTACTTTAATGGATCGCATACCCAAACAAATTTTAAAATTTTAAAATTCAATAAATTTTAAAAAATCGGTAAAGCGGAATATACGCCCCCGATTTATATTTTAATTAAAAATCAATTAATATATATAAATTTTAATACTAATTGACTTTTAATTAAAATAGAAATTAGAGGGCGTAAATTGCGTTTTATCCAAAAAATCTACACAGCTTACAAACAACGGGGTTTTTCAATTAAGAAAGAAGTAATTTTCTTTTTTAATATAGCCAAAAATATTGGTGCTATAGGATAACCTATATCAACTACGTCTATTTGTTGATACCGTTTATTAATAAAAATAAAATTGACATTTAAAGTAACTATTCCAAAAGTTTACGAAATATCAATAAAACTGGTCTCATAGGTTCTCCATCATTATACATTTTTGTGAAACCATAAACCTTTACTAATTGTGTTCAATTGAATGAAAAGATTTGGCTACTTCTTCATCAATAAACTCATTCGAAATAAAATACGTTCAAATAAAATTTAACAAAATAAAAACGTAATTTTAACTTTGAATATTATTTGTTTAGTAAAATATTTTCTTTTTATTATAAGAAACTAGGTTTAAAAAATCGCTTAAATTTCCATACATTATTAAAACACAAAAATTCATTTATCAGTAAGATTATTGATGACTTTTAAATTATACATGTAATTATACATATGTAATTAAATAATTAATTAATACCGTTTTTTCCAATATTGATAACTTTGCACTAATATAATAAAATTTGATTTATTTCTGATAAACTTATATATCAAATTTATGATGAACTCAAATATTAAAGACTTCACAAAGCGGTTTACTCAAATGTAACATTTTATTCAATCGCTACAAAGACAAATGCACTCATTGTAAGAGGGCCCTTTAGAAAAATAAAGTAATGAAAAATTTATTATCGAAAAAAGTTTAGTTCACATTATACTTTTTATAATATATTCTTTAGAAATTAGAAAGTTTCAATTAATACAAAATTCTGTTAATATTTATTTTTTTTGGCTTGGATTTGAAAAGTCACGAATTAATTATTATTATTATTATTATTATTATTATTATTATTATTATTATTATTATTATTATTATTATTATTACTATTATTATTATTATTATTATTGTTATTATTATTATTATTATTTTTATTATTATTATTATTATTATTATTATTGTTATTATTATTATTATTATTATTATTTTTATTATTATTATTATTATTATTATTATTATTATTATTATTATTATTATTATTATTATTATTATTATTATTATTATTATTATTATTATTATTATTATTATTATTATTATTGTTGTTGTTGTTGATTAAATTAACATCATAAATTTTATTATATTCCAAAAAAACTAAAGTTTTACATATTTCAATTCATAAAAATTTCAAAAGTAACACTTCCAGCTGACTCTTTGAAATCTACTTTAACATTCTCTGCTTCCATCCAACAATGAACTCTTATTAGAACATTCCTCATAAGACTTTGAAATTTGATGAAGACAAAAGGCTGCCGATAGCTTGAATCTCTTTTGTATGGAAAAAACAAATTGCTTATTCTGCCATACTGATAATCACAGTTGTATTTAGTCGTATAATCATAATAGCAAATAATCCCAATCAATTCTTGATCTGTAGAAGAAACTCCATCACACTTTATTTTAATATCTCGAGTTGCATTTTTTAACTGCGGGACCCAGCCATATATTTTATTAATTTTTATCAACACACAAGGTTTCAATTCTGAATATCCGAACAGTTTTTGGATTGTACATCCAACTCCAAAGTCTAAACCAAAATAGCACGATTTCCGAGGCCTGAAAGAAAAATATCCTTGACCCAAACAGTCTTCAAGGTGATTACCGATTTTGTGGCGCTCATAATTTGCCGTAAATCCAATCAAATCGTGCAAATAATTCGCAAAACTGTAACGCTTTCCATCCTTGAATTTTATTAAAGAAGAGAGAGAATTGACGTTGGGAATTATGGACAAACTTGGAGTTAGATTTAGTAGGGTATTAGTTCCAGAATAAGGGGGATAGTCGACCGAATAATTTAAATAGGAATGTAGAACATAAGTTCCAATTGTGACACCAACAGAAACTAACATTAAAATTAATGTATGAAAGCCAGAATAAATGAATTTTTTGTATTTCATTTTAAAATTGCGATTAATAAAATAAAAATATTACTCTTTCAATTGAATTTAACACTTATCACAATAAATTTATAGATACGTAACAATATAAATCATTTAACGAATTCATATCATAATATATTATTATTTTTATTGGTTACGAATTCAATTGTCAGTAAAATAATTAGTAATAACTTTATTTTAATATTTATATCTTTTATTGTTGTTTTAATGTGTATGAAATTATTTAAAATTATTTGTTAGCAAAAATATAAAAATTGGAAATTAAATAAATAGACATACATATCATCGATATACAATCTTTTCTTCTATTTTTATGGCCAACCCAAATGATCTTTCGGGTCACTTTAGAAATGCATCATAACTCCGCGAGCCACATATAAAATTATGTATACTAATATTAAATTTAGATACACTCTAGATATTTTTTTGTTTACTATTATTCTTACATGTAAAGTTTAAAGTTTAATCATAGATAATACCAAACGTACATTACAAATAAATATATAGCACTAATTTTAAGTGACTAAAAATGAAGTATAACAAATATATAAATATAAATTAAATAAAAAATAAATCATTAAAATATATTTATTTAACTAGTGCAATATTTGTTTCTCCATTTCTTCACTTAGCTTTTGCAAATCGATCTCAATTTGGCTATTTGAACATCGTAATTGGAGTTACAGGTTAGCATCCGATATGCTTAAGTGTGTTTTCTGTTTGGTCAATTTCGTTTTGGAAAAAACGATTCGCAGGTGTAAGTTGAACCAAAAGGCTAACAACATTTTGTGCCAGATTTCTGAAATTGGAAAATTTCTCTTTTGTCACGCAACTGTTGTAAAAATCTATTTTTGATTCTAATATTTCAAAAATATGTTTTAATTCAATATTGTGCTGTAACTCAATCAGATCCATTTGTAGGTATTCTGATACTGACTGGATTTCAGCATGAAAGGGAAATGAAAATATTTCAAAACTTTTGTTGTATTTTTATAACTCTAAATTACTGAATCAGCTTTCAAAAGAAGCTGTAATTTTTCTTATTTCTTTTGTATATTTGATGTAATTATTACATTTTGATTTATTAAATTCTTTTAACAATTGAAAGTGGTTAGAATTGTTACTTTTCAATTGCGATTTAAATAATAAAAATTTCTTCTGAAATGTTTAAATGTTAATGAATAACCACTAAAAAATCTATCGGAAATCACGAGGGATAATATTAAAGTTGATATCAATTATGCTCAACAGTTCATTCAAAAACTTGACGAAATAAAAAGCAAAATTGAATGATAATCAAATGGCTTATTCAATGGGAAATTATTGAAATTCATATCAATTCTTGGTAATTTCGATTCAGTGAATGATCAAATGTTTTCTCCTTTGCATATCACTACTACTTTAGCATACAGAATTCAAGGAAAAATACAAAACTAGACGAGATATTTGAAAGATATACTCCTTATTATACAATTTCATTTACCACCGGGTGTCGATTTTTACAATTTGCATATTTAACTAGTTTTTAATTAATTTATAACAATTTTTATTTTATGCACTTATACACATTTACACTGGCAGCTATTCTAGTGATGTCAAAAGGTTTAAATCATTACTTTAATTTGTTAATCATATAATCATTTGTAAATCATATAACTTAAATGACAGAAATGATTGTTTTAATTAGAATTTTTTCATTTTTATTTAAAAAATCCATTTAAGTATAAATGTATTTTTGCGAAAAATTTCTAATAATCAAAGATTCTATTTCTCTTAGTAATTGAAAACAATTGTTTTCAGCATTTATATGATAAAAAAGTTTGAATAAATATTAAATAAATAAACATATTGGAAAATATTCAAAAAAAAATAATAAATATATTATATATTTTCTAATAAATTTAAATATTACTGAAGACAAATTTAATTTATACGCAGATTTCTCCGGGAGGATTTAAATGTCATTGTTAATCTGCATTGAAAAGACATAGCAAAATTGGCGTTTTGACAAATTTCTATAGGAAATGTAAGTTCCTTTGAACTACATAATTTAAAGAAAGAAATAATAATTTTTTGAGTCAAGAAATCATTAAATAAAGTTTTCGACAATTTGATTTAAAATTTAAATATATTAAATCTTTTTAAAAATTTTAATCAGTAATACTGATACTGTATTAGCTTTCTCAAAGTACATGGCGAATGTTAGAATTATTATTTTCATCACTATTTCTAGTGTTAAATTAGTTCATTTTTTATAAGGCTTCATATTATGAGCAAAAGAAGTAAATCAATTATAAATAAACAAAATGAAAAAGCAAATAAATACCAATAACTTCTAGAAATCTCAAGATTGAAAATTATATCGAAACAGTGCTCTAATAATAGATAAAAATTATCCAGGACCGTATGAAATAATATAACAGATTCATGAAAGAAGCTATAAACTGAGCCATATAAATAGAAATAAAATACGGAATGGCTTAAAGTTTGCAAAAATGAACAGGATGTTACGAAGAATGATTAGTGAATAGTGTACAACAAGTTAAATTAACTTTTTATGTAATAATATGTCAAAACTGTAGTTTCAAGATCAGAAGTTATTTATTTTTGATGGTCATGTTTCAATGTTTGTATAAGTGATCGTGATAGTGGTATTGATAGTAGTTGTGATAGTGATGAAGGTAGTGATGTAGTAGTGACAGGATAACATTTCAATTATTACATAATTTTATATAATTATTTGATTACACTATATATTGGTACTTGATCTGACGGGGACACATTGTACTAAATGTATATTATTACTTTAGCCTGAAAATTTATATTTCGCATTTTCACATCTTATTTTTGATTTTTTAAAACTGTCTTTTTAAAAATTAAATTTGTATTAAACCAATAAAACTTTTTTAAAATTTTTTATCCACTGATAATTAATTTAAATATGCGTATGCAGAATCCGTCCAAAAAAATAAAATATAATTATTAAGTTATATAAGCACTCAAAAAAAGAAATAAAATTTAAAAACTAGATTAATTAATTCTTTCATTTAACGACTCACAAACAGTGATTATCTCTTACATATTAGCCTTCTTTATAAAGTAAATTTAAACCGTATTTTTAAATTTTAAAGAACATTTTTTTTAGTTTCAATGTTATGTGAATTGTTAAAATTGTTCATGTCATATAAATTATTAATTTCATTTTATTTAAAAGTAAATTAAATACTTTTTAATTATAACTAAAAATTTAATCATTTCTCCTAAGTTTTCTTTTTAATTTAAATATTATAAAAGTTTAATTTTTCACTTTTTTAATCTTTTGCTAAAAATATATCAGTGGAATTTATAAAAAAAATTAGGCTTTTATATTTTCATTTTTAAAATGAAATAAAATATTTTAAAATAATAAATTTGTTTAAATTATAAACAAATTATAAACAAATAATTAACACCATAAAATGCATATATCACTTATTCTAGAATCATTTGGAAGCTTTAGAGTAAAATCTCTCACCAAACTCGACAAGTATATGTTGGAAAATGTACTTCCAAAACATCTGGTAATGAAATTTTGTTAAATAAGTCAATTTGGATAAACCTTTTTAGAGAAATGAAAATCAGATTTTAGAAGATGCTCAAAAGTTGGCTGAGATAATGAATAGTGAAAGCCTCACAGAAAATCATGTTGCTTTGGCTAAATTACTTTGAATATAAAATAGAATTTCTTTTTATTTGTTTATATTATTTAAATACATTTTGATTATTATCCTATATATTAACTTATAATATAGTAAAAAAAAGAGAGTTTTTAAATTCATTTCAAAAATATATTACTATTGTATAACAAGCGACAATAATTATTTTTTTACAAACGATGTGAAAACAAAAATTGTCCACAAAAGTTTCTACATTAATATTTTGATCCAATGATCTATTAAACAACGCTTTACATGTTCCCCAAATAATTATTAAAAGTTTTAAGCAAAATTTTAAAATCAAACATGTCGATTTTACTCAATTAACCTCTATCATTGCATAGTCCAATAAAACACCAAAATGATGAAAGAGCAACATTAATTAAAAAATTTACAAAAATTCGCAAGTAGTATTGATCTGGGGAAATTGGTATAGTTGAACGCCAAATTTGAGACCAGTCCAGAAATAATAATAAAAATTTAGTGAGGGTTCCCTAGAAAATAATATAAGACAAAAAACAAATTAATTAAAAAATTTAATTACTATTGGGAAGCACGAGTCAATGGGAAACCCGAGGGATGAGAAAAACCCGGCGTGTAAACAAAACAAAACCGTACAAAAGTGTAAATTGGCCGAAACAATATTAAATGGGCGCTACTGGTTTATTGGGTAATAAGTAATTATTTTTAATAAAAAATGATGTTAACAAATGTAAGCTAAAATGATCGATGGGGAAGTAGTTATTTTTAACGAATAATTTAGTATGGCAGCAAGTGTTGTTAAAAATTGTCTGAAAAAAATCTGAGCAGGAGTATAAAAGGAAAAGAAAAAACACGAAAAGGCCAGTGGTCGAAGCAAACGAGTAGTCTAGTCAGGTCAGTTAAAGAATTTAAATCCAATTAAAGTCAAAAGTGATTATGCACTGGATAACGTACCTTAAGGTAATCAAATTTATTCGATGGTTGAAGGGTACAAATAAATCACAAAATTGTAATTACAAAACATTGAAATAAATCGGATTGGGTTGTAATTGTGGTAAAGGCCAAAAAAAATTATTCTGTGTTTGGTTTACTTATTTGATTCGAAAAGAACACGAGAAGTCAGAGGGAACAGACTTTCAATAACAATAACCCAACACCCCTTTCCACTAGGTATCACGGTGGAAAGAAAATTACCTTAGTCAAAACATCCTCAAACCTAGTTTCAAAATCTGAATAAAGGGAACTTAAATGTTGAACGTAGGTTGAAACCTCCTCTTCCTTGCAGTTTGTCTGTGAAAAATTAGGAACTGGGAAAATTCGCCCATTCAATATTTTGCTTCATTAGTTTAACTCTGGCAAGAAACGCTGATAAGATGGACTTTGTCTTAATCAAATTTAGATTGCCCCTTTTAACTGCAAATTAACAATATTAAATTTTGTAAACATATCTGTTAAATAGGCGATCTCTGTTCTCCACTTCATTAAATTATCTTTAAAAATTTTATCTTTAGTATTCAGAAATTCTAAATGTCTCAAAAAGTGCAAAATATATTGTCAAACATAAGCCTTTAGACAGCCAGCGTACTTCAGTGTGAAGGAATAATTGATAACATCATATTCAACGCGTTGCGTTGGATTCGGTTTACGGCATCAATGACTAATTGAAGAGATTCATGCAATCTAACACTCAAAGTTTTAGCAACTAAATGTTGTCAATGGATGACGCGATGCATTGCTAACACCCCTGAGACTATTTTGTTTTAAATAGCTTATAAATCCACGATAACGTCCAACCATGGTAGGTGCTGCGTCTGAGGCTACTGATATTATATTTGATAAAGGTTGCTTTTTCAATGAAATAATCCTTCAAAATATGAAATATTGATTTACCTTTAGTGTCGGTTGTCCAAGTTCTTGCGAAGAACAGTTCTTCGTAAATGTCTTGATTCATAATAAAACGAACATATGCCAATAATAATGCTTCATTACAAGGTAAAGTTGACTCTTCCAGTTGTATAGACCGCCGCAAACCATCATTGTTTCTTTGTGACTTCGAAGTGAACCTTCTGTTCAGTGTGGGTTTCTTCTGAATTTTATCTTTGAGTGTTTGAAAGTATTTCAGATTTTTATCTGTTTTATCAGTGTGACATCTTCTAAGATGATCCTGCAATAATTTATTATTCAAAATAATATTATTATTCCATTGACTTTAGATGGAATTATAGTGAAATGGGCATTAGGATAAAAATAAATGAAAGCCAATGCTCTAATGCGCAATGTATTAAATTTATTATAGCAATTTATAAAAAATATGAAGCTACTGTATAAAACTAATAATTTACCTGTTTTATATAATTTTTTGAAATAAATTATAAAAACAGAGATGCTTACTATAATTAGTTTTATTAAAAAATTATAATAATTATATTATGATAATTATTATATTTTCTTCAAAATTTGACTGTGAATCCGATTTATTTACTGTATTCATAGTCAAATTTTGTAGAAAATATTATGTCACTTATAAAGAAATTAGAGGTGAAACACAAAAAAAGTCTTTATAATAATTATTATTATTATTGTTAAAAAGAGACATAAATGCACAATATTTACTTTCCAAACAACTATTCAACACACACTTTTTGCAGTTCTTCATTGCGTAACATCTACAAGAGAGTTTATTGGTTTTATTTTTATTGATACAGAATACACAAATATACCAATCATAAAACCTCATCACATTTTGATTTATTATAACATAATATGTTAATTTTATTAATTCTAAAATATTATTTAATTATCCTTCTTTACAGTTATTGTGATTATTATTATTATTATTACAGTAAAAACGGTTAAAATATGAAAACTCAACTTATTTATAAATAAATATCTAATATTTTTAACGTAATATATATAATTTAATCAAATTTAATTTTTTTGTCGTACATGACAATAACATTTTAATCGAATTTTTAATTGAATTTCCCCAGAAAGCTATTTTATTTTTGTTAAATCCAACCTCTGCTTGACTTTAATATATTCCATTCGGCTAATTTACATAATTTTTATTTTCAAAACATTAATTTTTGATTTTATATTCCACTTATTTTTTATGAATTTTATGATTTTGTTAATTTTATAAAATTAACAGAGATAATTTGAGTTCTCTTGCATTTTCAATAGAAATTCACATTAGTTTGATAAATAAATACTCAACAAATATAATTATTTTACAAAACAATTATATTCTCGATTTTGGTAGTACTTCGGTAAATTCTCTTCTGATTTTCTAAAAAAAACCAAATTTCATAATATGATTCCTTTTAATCTTTTGTTTATCAAGTTTTCGTATATCGATATACAAAACAGACTTTTGATTTTTTTTGCAAAAATTGATGGGAAAAATAAAATTTTAATTTATAATTAATTTTGTGTTTTGCATGTCCAATGAACAACTCCTTAATCTGAAATTATTATTATATAACAATGAATTTTTCTGTTTTTTTTTATTTTGGAGATGTTAGATGAACGTCACCATTGACAGAACGAATGAATTCGTCCTTTCATTAACAATTAGTATAATGGAAGTTTTCTACCAGACGCAGAAATGAATATTTTGTATTTTTTGAAATTATTGCTTTATTGTTTATATTATTTAAAAGTCCATATATAAACACGAATCACATTTGAATTTGACTTATATTAATTTATTTGAATTCTTAATTAAAAACCTGATAAAGCTATAAATATATGTTATTTGAACTTTAATGAAAAACTCATATTTTTGTTTGAAGTAAAGTAATAAAATTTTCCTAGCTATCCAAAATAATTCAAAACAAAAATAAATTATAAAAATAACTTAATAAATGAAATTAAATAAAACAATTTCATGTAAAATAGTTTTCCAGAAATCAGAAGCACCTGGAATTTAAACAGGAAATGTTTACAATGTTTTTTTTAAATCAATAGATTACTTATCAATTGTTTAAATACACTAAAAAATTATTTATTATGCTTCTTACGTAATTAAATTGTTTTTTTCTATGTAGTTTATTTTGATTTATTTTCTTAAGCGTGTGTGTAATTTGCAAAATGTATCGAAATGTAAGAATCATCTCAAAATCTTATTCTCTATAAGATAACACTTTCAAAAAGCTCATCAGTTTTTCCGTAAATAAAGTGGGCTCATTTTCTTAAATGTATATTGTTAATAATATTTGTAAATGAATTAATTGAAAGTTCCATTCTCTATAAGATAGAACGGTGGTTCTCAAAATAGTGGTCCGTGGACCAGCAGCGGTCCGCAACGTCAGTTGAATAGGAAGAAAATAATGCCAGAATATTGTTAAACTGCTTACCCCTCATAAAATAAATCATATGAAATATTACAACAAAACTATAACGTAAAATTACAGAATGTGCATTTCTCTTTTTGGATTCTTTGGAACATGAATGAATTGTCTTATATTGATTTAGTGGTTGATTTTTATATTTTTCTAGTTAAACTTTATGAAAAGTATATTATGTTACACAACTATGGATTTTTATCTATTTCTTTTATTCTCTATAATTTTTTAAAATGGAAATTATTTATATATTGTCTATTTTCTGTGATTTATTAGAAATGCAGTAGTTTTGTATAATTTTAAGATTACTTTTGTGTTGTGCTTCTTTATTATAATATTATTATATGTTTTTTGCAATATTTATAGTTATTCTTTTATGCAAATTTTTTTGTGTAAATGTATTGTTTATTTTTTGTAAACTTTGTGTGAATTTTTACAACTGAAATATATGTACTTAATAGTACATTAAATATTTTGTATTCCTGCAAAATATAACCAACAATTAGTATTAGTGGTCCGCGGTAAAAATATAGATTTTTTACTGGTCCGCGGCACGTTTTTGGTTGAGAAACACTGAGATAGAACATTAAAATTATTTTCTATCATTAAATTATATCCTTAAATTTTGACAAAACAGGGCCTCTACCTACCATTTTGGATTTATCACAAAGCTTGTTATGCTTATTAAACAAAGATTTTTTTTATACATGCTCTATTCAGTGGTGATACTTAGACCATGGGGGTTCAAAAGGCAGAGATTTCCAAAATAAAAGGATTAAGGAACTATTTCTCAAAAGATATTAATTTTTAGTCCTATCTTCGTTAACTACGTACTTTTATAACAATAGCTTTGGTAATTAGGAATATAAACTTCATTGTCTTCGTTAAACATACAATTGTTAGATGTAATAATTTTAAAATGTTTAATAAATTTTAAATAAAAATGTAGTACAGTAATGTGTATGAAATGCGTCCTTCTGAAAATATCAATATGTAACATCTAAGAATACTTATAAAATATTTTATTTTGTCTATAGCTGGAATCATTTATAAAAATATAATTTAAATAAGTAACTGTGTAAGCCAATTTTTGCAGTACTGATTCATAAAATGAAAAACAAAATATTTCCACCTAAAATAGGTCCTAAATTTTAACAAGTCTGGCATTTTACTGCTTCTCTGATTGACTTTTCCTCACTATCAATGTTTCCAATATATAATAATATTTACAGAATTTTTTTAAAAATATTTATAAAATTTAATTTACCAATATTTAAATCCAAATAAATCCGAATAGAATTTTTATATAGATATTTTTTTGTTAATAGTAGAATCATTTATAAAAATATAATTTAAATAAATAAATAAAAATATTTTTAAAGTTTATCTGAACCAGCCACATCCAGGGAAAATATCGAAAATCCAAGGTTTTGTGGAAACAAAATAAAAATAATAAAATTATGAGAAATAATAATAATAATAAAATTGTTTTTGAAAAAAAGTAAAATAAAATTTACGAGAAAAAATAAATAATGACAAAATTTGTGAGAAAATAATATATAATATTAATAATAATAACAAAATGTTTTAAAAAAGTCTAGTTCTAAAATAATTTACAGCTTTAAATTTTTGATTTTTAAATGTTTATCAAAATCTGAAGTTTTTTAAATTTTGGACCAACCATATTTTACCATTTGAAGGTCTAGGTATCAACAAAATGTAGAGCACATCTCCCTCTATCTACACACCAAAAATAGTGACAATCAAATGTTGGGAACCCAATAATTTGAAGGAAATTAAAATTTTCAGAACCCCTTTGAAGGATTAGACACCCCATATTCTAACCTTTTAAAATCAAAGTAGCACCCTTATGTAGAGGACCTATGAATATATCTCTAAAAAAAGTGACCACTAAATATAAATAAACTATTTAATTAGAAAAAATTATAAAGTTCTTTGTTACGTTGACAGCAGAATATTTGAAAATTCTGTTTTAAAGTAGGTCTTTTTATTTGATTTCTCTAACTTTCAAAAAACTTTAAGGAGGTTGGGGTCATTTTTTTGATTTAGAAAATATTTTGAAAAAAATGATGACTCATTGTGAGCTCACGAGTTTATAAAAATTCTTTGTTTTTGTTTGAATGACCTTGACCTCTTTTGTGACTCAACGCAACACATTTAATTAGTCTTCTTTATTATTCAAGAAAAATAAATAAATAATTCTGGAAAACTTGGATTTGACAAGTTGATTACTTATGTAAATCATTTAGAGAGAATTACTTGAATAATTACTAGTTGGTCCCAGAGAGCTTTTATAATATTAGTAAACATATGTGATGATTTTTTGAAATCGGAACTTATAAATAGAAATGGTAAGTTATCACCTTTTGCTCCAAAAATCGAGAATATTTTAACAAAGAATGAACTCTGATCGAGTCTATAGTCAAAAATCAGAATAGCAAATTTGTTATGAACAGGATGGAATCTTTGGCTTATCTACAACATATACAAAATAATTAATTGCTGTGAAAAAATTGTGTTCTTAGTAATCAAAATATAATTTCTATTTTGTAGCGTTTTTCTTGAACTTTTCTATGGAAAACAAGAAGCCAGATTCAGATCTAGCTATCAATAAAATGAAAGGCAAAACCTTCCAAAAGTTAAGAATCACAAGAAAGAACTTTATTTTTATTTTTAAAAAATATTAAAAAGATATTCAAAAATCAAATTGTTTAATAAGTATGTTTTTTTAATTAGATTGTTTCTTAATCAAATCATTGATAAAATGAAAAGAATAAAATTTAATAAAATAGTTTTTAAGTTATTTTAAAAATATCTTCAAAATATTTTGTTTTTAAAATAATTTTGATAAATAAATTCTTGAAAATAAAGATTTTGAAAAATTTAAATTTTTACTAATTCTCAATTTCTTTTGGATTATCAAAAAACCACTTTGCGATTAAGAAAAATTTAATGAAAAGAATTACGTTTTTAGGAAAACAATTTCGCTATTTATAGCTTTTCATTGTTATTCTTTTCAGTGGGGATATAATTTAACTATTTAATTAAATATTATATATAAATTTAACAATTTTGTTTTTCTAAATTGCTTTATTCACTTGTTATTACAAATAATTGTTATTGCAAATAAATTACGAAAATAAATTTACAAATAATCAGAACTTTTGTTATTAATATATCTAGAGTCGCCAAATAACGGGATTAACAGAAGATTTCACCGACAATTTGTCAAATGAATATAAACAAAAATGAATTGACAAATAAATTTTTGGACAATTTTTTGAAAGTGATCATTATTTAATCAAAATTAAGAGATATTTAAAATATTAAATTAAAATTTTTTTATTTACTATAAGAACTTCTTTTAGGTTTCACCTCTAAACATTTTTGACTATGAATCACTAAAGATATTGATATTTGATATTAGTTGAAAAACTCTGCCGAAAATTCGTGAATGTCATAAAAAATATTTTTTTAATATCATAAAAAAGTAAATTACTATTAAACAAAAATATTAATATAAGTAACTTACGTTGGCAATATTATTTTTTTACAATTGATCACAGACCAATTTAAACAGTCAAGTTTATCTGTATCTCATAGTTAATTGCAATCAAGTACAGAGGTTCTAAACCTACAGAAATTTCAATTATCTCCTGAATATATTTGTCATTGAAAATTGAACAACATTTATACAATTTATAACATAAATTATCTATTCACTTTTGCAATTCTGTATTCGGATATTTATTTTGGGACTTAAAACTAATAGTTTTTCAATATGCAGCTACAGCCTGTCATTGTCATTTTAACTTGGTCAAACTATTTAGGAAGTGTCCAATAACGATTTCGAATAAATTAATGTCTTATGCAAAGCCTAATGATGGTCTCAAAAATTTCTCCCTGAAACTTTCTTACGTAAATTCTTGCATGAAAATAGGTTCAAAGGAAAAATCAGGAGAAAGGAAATCGCAGAACATATTATTTTCGAACCACATGAATATTCAACAAAGTAAGTCTTGAAATTTAAGCAGTGGCGCAATATGGTTTTAACTTCAAATTGCTTAATTAATTTTTGAGTTTTAGTTTTAGACTCCGTTTTCTATCCACTATAGAAAAACAAAAAAATATATGAAATAAAATATGATAAAAATATATAAAATATACACTTGGAGATTTTATCTTTCTTCATACTTAAACAGATGATTGAATATTGAGCGACATTTCATTGGTGTTGATTCCATAAAATGTAAATTCAGAATTTGAATCAAAGCAATCTTGAACTATTTCTATTTCAAAATTTTCATTACTTTGATCATTTGACGACGAATTATATTTTGAATATAAATAGTTAATATTTGATGTTTAAAATGACTTTAAATTAAAATAAATAAAATTTTATTAATTTTAAATATATTCTCCAATCTTAACAAAGAGACGCTATTTCCACTGTAATCTGAGCATAGATTTATTGTAACTTTTAAATAATCTTAATCTAAATAATATTGAAAACAGTCAATCACTTCACACATAATACTACTGCTAGAATTCCATTTTTACTGCATCATTTTAAAATTAAATATACTATAAACAGAAAAATGTCTACATTGTTTGATGCAATCAGACATACTAGTTAGTGGCAAACTATTTGGTCCACAGGATAAATAAATATGGTTCTAGTGACATTCATAAAATTAAAACAAAATTACACACAATTTTAAGTGATTTGTGCATTGGTGTATTTCCAGCTGGAAAAATGCCAACATAAGTATCACATAGGTTCGACGCAGAAATTGTATGCTTTAGCAGATTCGTGTATTTGGAAGACATGTTCAAAAGAAAAAATAGGTTAAACACACAAACATAACTTATATAGAAAAATACACAAGCAAACTTAAAATGAAATAAAAGTTTTTGAAACTTGAAATAGATTATAAAATTATTAAATAATACTTAAATTGTGTACCAACTGGATAAAATCTAATTTGCACATGCCGCATCAAATTCAAAATAAAAATATATTGGCTATTAGAAAAAATAAATTGTGAGATGTAAAAAATGCAAACTATTTTTCTTTGCCGTCAGGATTGAAGTTAAAATAACCTTAATTTTGCTACTACTTTTGAAGTCGATTTGTTAAAACTTTATAACCTATGACCTGTATATTAACTAAACTATAAAGTGTTTGTGTGTTTGACCTTTTTTAAGCCTGCGGGATCCTAATTTTAAATTCGATTTAATAAAACTACAAAGTTTTAAACCTACATCATGTTTAAGTTGACTTACATAAAATACCAGTTTTTTAGAAATTTGTGAAAAATCTACAGCAAGTAAGGGCATTTTGTTCGTCTTAGTGCGTTCGAATATTTTCGAGAGTGGTCGTTAAGCGCTTAAGTATACAAAAAATAATGAAAAAAATTGTTTTTTTAATGTTAGTTTTTTATTGCATAACAAATTAAATCTTGGTGCAATATTTGACAATACTGGTCTTAAAATATCTTCAACATTTTTTTAGCGATGAACGATATTGGGATTTAATGTGTTAAAGCTGAAAAAGTAATTTCACATAAATATGTAGTGCTGAATGACAGAAGAACATTTACATCCATATCAGAGATTATGGGCAACTCAGTTCTAGTTATATAAGTTTTGATTATGAATTTAATTTCTTTTTTTAATTATATCATGAGCACAAAGAGGTAACATAAAATGTTGATGAATTTAATTAATTAATTATTATATGTAATATTTTATTTTTATATTAAAATCATTTTTGATCATTGATAAATGGCTGAACTTGAGTGTGAATCGTAATGACACAAATGGCAATGATACAAATTCTCATCATTCAGGACTTAGTATTGACAAGCAAGTAAAAAATTTGAGAAAAAGAAAACATGATAAGTCTTTTCTTCAATTTGGCTTTACATTTAAAATTTGTAATGGTTATGAACAACCTCTTTGTTTGATCTGCAATGAATTAAAATGAAACCATCAAAATGAAAATGACATCTTAAATCAAAGCATACATACTATGCCAATAAACTAAAAGAATATTTTGAAAGACTGTTAAAAATTTTTATTATTATTAATCATGTGAACTGTTTATCAGTGGTAATTTATGAGGTTTTGAGCGCATGTACTAACAATTACAAACCACCTTGAAAATGTTTTATTATTTTCATAAAAATATTTTATTCATATTAATTTTAATAAAAATGACTTATTTATCATATCCATGACTCTCCAATTCCCTTGAGATCCCTTGAGATCCCTTGAGACACAATTATCGCAATGAATAAGACAGGTTTACCATTTATACTGGTAGAATAGAAGGCACGAAGTATTTTTGTAATTGAAATAGTTAAAATAACCTAAATTTTTAAATTTTAATAATTTTATTATATATTAAATAAAATTAATTTTCAGTGTTTTTAAGCTAAGATTATTTATAATTGAAAATATATCATGTCAAACAAAAATTCTACTTCAAATCTTAATCAGAATGTTCGGTATCTTGAAATCTTGCTCTATGAAATCAATGAGCCAAATTATTATTAAGTTAGTATTGTTGGTGTACGGTGAGCTTTTCAATTGGCCTCTACGTTGCTATGGGTACATGCACTACCTTTCCCTCCTCTGTCTTTACCAGGGCCTATCCTTCACTCTCATACACCCCTTTACTTCTCTATGCACCCGTGGGGAAATCCACGTTGGTACTATGCATAACAGCCGAAAACTATTCAAACAGGTGAACACTACTCCTTAAATACTACTCCTTAAATAATTTTTGTTTACGGTTTCGTGACAGCCGTTAGTAGGTGTTACGTCTTCACGTCAAATTATACAAAAATACTCATGGAAGATTTATCAACTTAAACCGATTGTAATATAGTTTTGATACTTAATACTTAAATCAGATTCATAAATCAACCTTAAATTCCCAATTTTCTGTTCACCATTCCTCAATCATATCAAACTTCCATTCGTGGATCATTCAGTTTACCCTAGAAAAATTTCATCCAATCTATTAATCAAAATTTTGAAGTCCAACATACAAATTCAACAAAAATCTTGTGGTGGTTGCTCATTTTTTTTTGTTTATTTTGAATGGATTAATATATATTCACACGGTCTCTTATTTTTAGTTATTTAATTTACAGTGCTGGGTGTTTCTTGGTTAATTTCAACTAATTTAGAATCAATTTATTTACATCGACCGTTGTTTCCTAATCATTTTTGTCTAAAAAAATTAATTTGGTCTCATATTTATTTTCTCATCGACAGCCTATTCGAATTTTTCCTTAATGCTAATTTTTTATATCAGTTATGAGATTTCGCGTGATGGTGCGACAGATCTGCATGATCATACTCCACTTACGTTAGGCTTTCATCATTCACCCTCTATCGAAATTTTATACAAATGGTTATTTTTGATGTCATTAAATATTTCACCCGGTGCTATTAAATGTACTATCGAGTGACATTTATTGTCCTCTTGATTTTCCCATTACATTAAGTGGTTACAACCCTCTGCGGTCACTTTAATAAACACTACACTCATCAAGATCTCTAATTATTCTCTGACACATTAAATCTTTCGACTATTTGAAAAATAGTTATCGAATTTACGTTCGTACACTGTCTTATCCCTTTCTATCCGATTTTACGATTAATCTTCCGACAAGATTTAAAATTTGCAATACAATATACAAAACCTTTTCCGCCCTTACTAAAGTCGCACCTCCAATGATCACGGCCGATGTTTCCATCAGAGGCTATGTGTTGTACAAGGGCGTCCTGCGGTAAAGGATCCATGTCATTTGACCAGAACTCGCCCCGGACATCCGAGGTTTTAAGAGTGGCGCAACCAGGTACAAAAATTAGTGAATGTTTACTCGTCAGCCAAGTTACCTGTTTGCCCTTTTAAGATCTATTTCAATACAAATTATAAATATGATTTTAGGGCAACTTGCCAGTGGCACCAAAAGATGCCACGATCATCCAGAATAAAGTTAAAATTCGTAAAAACAAAAATTTAAAACACAAACTACGTACAAATTGATTTCAACTAGAAAATTTTCAGACAAATTTTTCATAAAATTAAAGTGGTTAAATTATGAATATATATAGTGGTTATATTGGCTATCGTATATATAGTTGTTTTGCCTTTTATGTCCATTTTAAGCGGTATTTATTGATTTTATTAAATTTTTTATATTTTCATATTTTTTCCTTTATTTTTTCTTATTTTTTGGTATAATATCTATATTTTTCAGAATTTTATTTTATTATCATTTTTCTTTTTGAACTTTAAAAATAGTTAGATTTTTGGTCGCCGCATCCACCTATGTTTTTTCTAAACCTTTTGTTTTGCAAGTTTTTAGCGGTTTTACGTATTGAATATGTTTCTGTCTGCTGATGTTGGGTTTCTTTTGATTTTATTAATTTTTGTTTTATTTGTTTTTGTTATATCTTATTTGGTTTTATTCGGTGTTTTTAAACAAAAATCTTATTCTTTGCATTTCAAAATGCAAGTGATTAAATAATATCAACCAAAACATGCTGGTCATAGATATGCTGCTTTAGCAAAGAAACATAATCTTGATACACATACAGTCCTCGAACGGGTTAAAAATAAAGATAAATTGTTTGCATCATTGGCAAACCAAAATGTTTCAACGCGAGTTTCCAGACTATTGGCTGGTGGCAAAAGTAAAGAAGAATTGAAAGATCTCGAGGACAAGCTGATTAAGTGAATTTGATGCAAAAATGAAAAAGGAGTTCGTGTAAAAGATAAATATATGAAATCAATAGCACTAAAAGTGAATTCAGTGCCTAGAAATCTAATAAATTTAAGATATCAGATAGATGGCTCGAACGATTACAGAACCTGTTCAATTTATTTTCCCGTCGTAAAACTTCATCCCGATTTTCGGGTCAGATTGCACGTGACTTCATTTATAAACTTCAAAGAATTATTGATGTCCAAAAAAATTGAACTGGGCAATATTTTAAGTATGGATCAAGTTCCAAGGTAATTTGAATCAGAACCACACAGTAATTTAACTACAAAAAGCATTAGGGACGTTGTAATGCGTAAATCAAATAGTTGACACAAACGATTTACCACGACATTTACAATTATAGAAGCTGGAAAGATGCTTCCATCTTTTTAACAGTTTTTCAGAATTTTTCCGAATCAAATTTTCACTTTCAATACAATCAAACAAAAACATAACAAACAAAAAAAATCAAAACAAAAATTTTTCCGCCATTTTTCTTTCTAAAAATATCTCAAAAATGTCTATAAATTAATTTATTATAGGGGTTTTTTCAACTTCTGATGGCTACATGTTAAAAGTTTGCATGCATGTTTTATTATAGATTGTCTTAATGTGCATTATTTTATTTCTCTGTCATTTTTTGATTTTCTATAGTGTAGGTTTTGTGTCATTGACTATTTTACAAGCAACCTCAAGGTGAGTTAGTGTGTTTATATGCTATAAATTTATTGATTTTTGTTTTATATTATAGGTGATTTATCTCAACTTCGCTTGGTGTATTAATAGCAACATCAATTCAGTAAAACTTGATTCTTCTTGTTGTTCAATGTATTTCAGAACAATTTCAGAACATTATTTTAACAAAATATTCGAAATATTTAATTCTCAGCTGAAAATACCTATTTCTGAATTATTTCCCGGCATTAAAACTACGTTAAAATTGCAACTAACTTTCTGCATAAAGAATATTTTCCAATTTTATAAGCTATTTGTGAATAACAATATTTCAAAAAACATTTTAGTTTGTTTATTTTATCTGTTGAAAACAAAATGGGAAAATATATATCATGCAATAATATTTTTGCTGAATTCTCAATAAAGCATACCCGCAAACGGATGTTGAAACAAATTCATTTTCTTTATTTTAAATTTCTTGTTTTGTAATGTTAGTTCTTTGTTATCGACTATTTTCTAAGAATAAAACAATATTATAATATATTAAATATTTTAAATAATTGTCTGATTGTCTGTTTTGTCTAATTTCAAAACAAATGGTGAATATTAGAGACATGAAATTTGCATGTTTTTGACTTTTGTTCCGATCACAGTCACAGGCTTGAATTTCACGTAGACAGTTGTATGTTCGAATGTTTATCACGAAGGATCACTCAGCACTGTTCATCGTTGCAGATGATCAACAGGAGACTTAAAATATTTTATGTGGCCAAGTATGTATATAAACCAGGGATGGAAACCGGTTAACCTTTATTTTTCTAAATATTTTACTAACCGTAACCTAAATCGAAACCGAAAAAAATATTTATAAATAAACTGGTTAACTTTAACTGAAATTCTAAAAAACCGGTTAAAATTATGTAATTTTTCAATTTAAAATGTGTTCTACTCAATTTATTTTTCTTCCTTTCATCATAGGAATTAGTATTTCCTAACGCTTATGTCATGCCCTTAATAATTATGGTAACAATTCAATTAAAAATCTGGTAGTAAAAGGCGAGATATGACAATATTGTGGTTATTTATAAAAAACAGATGTGCAAAATTTTTATTTGGAAAAAAAAAACACAAAATATAAAAAAATGTATATTTATAAGTATATCAAAATTAGTATATTATAAGGTTGAGTAAATACACAGTGTAAATTTACAATGCCACATAAAAAGTAAACATCAATATGAGTACTCCAAATTTCAAAAACGAAAGCCTCAAACAGCACTATGTAATATAAAAAGAAAATGCGAAACATCATCTCCTAATTGTTCAGTTAACTCAGATGTTATCTTATTTCCTGGCTGATTCTATAATGTATTCTTTATTTTATGCTATATTTATAGTTGTGTAAGAAGATGCTAATTTACACAAAATCTTTGATGAACCTTTATAATATATCATATTCATTAGTGTTACCTTTTTATAATACTACATTAGCAATTGCGTTAAATATTGGTAAATGTTAAGTTCTGTGTTTAAAATATATTTTAGGGATATATATTTTTAATTCAGTATGCAGCTATTATGCTTATGAAGTTTGAAACTAAATTATTACTGAATAAATTACACATGTTTATAATTTTTAATATTGAAATAAATTATAATTGGTATCAATTTATAATTACATAAATATGATAATTTACATAAATAAACGTAACAGTATATAAGAAATTTTAAACTTATGAAACTTAAGAGTTGGTGAACAATAAATTTGATTTTAAAAATTCATAGTAGTTTTACTTTGCACTGAAATTTATTTCACTTCAATTGTATGCCACATTCTGTAATTATAATAAATTGAATGTTAATTTTTTGTTTTGTTTCATGATAGTACACATTGCTACACTGAAGCGAATTAAAAAATAATCCTTCACATAATCAGAATGTGCTCTTCTGATGTCCGTAAAAATTTTAACCGGTTTTTAACGGTTAACCGTTATTTTGCAAACCGGTTTAACCAAAAACCGATATTAGTCTAAAGAATATAAAACCGGTTAAATTTTAACCGAAATTAATTTTGGTTTCCATCCATGATATAAACTTGTTATAGAATTAAGAATTAGTTTAAATCTATCTCGGGCGAATCCGGATAATAAAGATCGTTGCATACAAACTAAAAATAGATGAAAACCACTTTATAAAATGTACCAAGCTCTACGAAGGTTTTGGACTATGCAGCCTGCATATACTTCTAAATGAAATTATTTTAATTTATTTTAGTTTAAAAAAATATTTGACAATTATTCTAATTGTTCTTACATAAATCTTACAAAACAGAGACTTTAACAAAATTTAAATAAAATTTTCAACAAAATATTTAAAAAAAAAATTTATTTAAATTTTGTTGAAGTCTTTGTTTTGTAAGATTTAGAAAATAAAAGTTTTTTAAATTTTGAAAAGTTTGTGATTTTAAAAAAAAAGCAAAATTTTTAATTTTTGATAAAATGTTTTGAGAATTTAAAAGCAGAGATTTGTTTAAGTAATAATGATTTGTTCTAAGTAGTTTAAAGTTCAAGACGATGTACCTGACGATGACTGTTAATAAGTCGAAATATATCGTAGCTGAATATATATTTTGGATTAGTGTTCTATTTAATTTAGTTCTTTTGCCAATTTTGCGTGATTATGTTTTATTTAATATTTATATTTTTTTAAACATTTTTAAAATGAATTATTATTGATTTATCGGCAGCTAATAATTAAACTTTAATTTTAATAAATCATTAATATTAAAATAAATTTTATCTTTTATTTTTTTCATCATTGATTTATTTTCAATTACCTTTGCATTCATTTTTATCTTTATGTATTGTGGCCAATGAAAATAAAGAAAATTATGTTTATTTATGGTTTTAATATTTTCTGATAGGAATTAAAATATGTTTTAAATCATTTTCTATAAATTTGAAATGATAAAATGGAAAATTGTTTTGTTTAATTCATGAAATGATTTCATTATTAATTTATATATTGATGGGCAACAGCGATTAATAATTCATGTTACATGACACTCAATATGTTACTGGTAAAAAATAAAGAATTTAAAATATTGTAAAATTATTTCAAAGTATTTAAATAAATTTCTTACGTAACCTATATTTTATAAAAGTTGAATTGGCATACTGGTACAGTGTAATTAATAAGTCAGTATTTATTAACATATGCCTGTATGTACATGATTTTTTATTATTTTATAATATTAAAAAACCTAAAGAAAAGAAGAAAATAAAAAAAAACTACAACAAAAATAAACCCAAATATTAGATTTTAAAATAAAAATTTTCTTGTAACTTCTTATTTGACTTTGAATATCCGGTGAATGTTTAAAGTTGTATACATTCGGATTTTTCTGAGTTGGAATCTTAACTTTCCTGGCAGTGGCGTCTCACAAACATTTCCAAAGTTGATTATTTAGCCTCTCGTCTCTTTTCAGAGTCGCTGGTCTTGTAGCTGGACATCGCCGAATCGATACAGCGGCTTACGTTCTCAATTTCAATTTCATTCACGAATTACATGAAGTGGGAAGTACCCATAATTTCCAAATTTTGGTTAGGTGCTTGTAATCTTTGATGTTGCTATATATATCTCTATATCCCTGAGGTCTTTTAAAAAAAAGCGATAGCTGTTTTAAGTTTCAATTTAGCACTTTATTTAGTGATAAGAGTGAATTTTCATATGAAACAATACAATCATATGTTTGGAACCTCCATCTTCACTTTATGAAAAAACCTTTCTTCAAAGAAATTATAAAAAAATGTTAGGTCAACTCTCATTAGTTTTGAAACCGCAAGTTACATACGAGTGATGCAGTGATTCCACTTTGCTGACGGATTCATGTGTTTTGATATGGCATCAACCTCTCAAACTATGCATACAGTCGTCGTTACAATTAAATTTTGAATTTGTTTACTTAATAAATGTAAAAAAGCTTTAATGTTCGGTGTTCGAACTACATTTGATTGAAAAAATACAAAAAAAGGTAAAGCAATAAAAAGAGTGACTGTTAGATGAATTATCGGATACGGAAAAAATTTGAACGCCTCTTTTGTTTTTTCCTTATAAGACCTCCTAGTCTCCGTTAAAGCTATTTATTTTACTTATTGCTTTTACATTGCTCAAAAAGGATTGAATAGTTTACAGATTTTTGATGCCTTATATAAATCATCATGATGCATGTTACTTCTTTCGAATATTCACATGATTTCCACTTGTCCACTTCAAATTATTTTTACATCATGAGTAAGGCTTAAACAAAAAACCAGTCCATCAAATTATTCGACTCTACAAAATAATAATAATAATAATAATAATAATAATAATAATAATAATAATAATAATAATAATAATAATAATAATAATAATAATAATAATAATAATAATAATAATAATAATAATAATAATAATAATAATAATAATAATAATAATAATAATAATAATAATAATAATAATAATAATAATAATAATAATAATAATAATAATAATAATAATAATAATAAGTTTCAAAAGACATTGGATATTATCATATATTTATAATTCATAAAGTATTTGTGTTAAAATTATAAAATTATGGAGATCAGAAAATCAAATTTAATTATAAATATGATGTGCTTTTTAAATAATAATTCATACCATAAAGCTAGAAGCAATAAATTTAATTAATTCAAATTATTAGGTTCAAAGTCTGAGTGATTTAGTTGAAATCAATTATATAGCATTAGATTTTGATTGAAAAATTATTTCTTTAACTTTATTTGATTTTTTAATTTTATTTTTATTATGTGAAAATTCTCATATTTTTATTATTATTATCGTTATTATCGTTATTATTATTATTATTATTATTATTATTATTATTATTATTATTATTATTATTATTATTATTATTATTATTATTATTATTATTATTATTATTATTATTATTATTATTATTATAAAATTATTATAATTTTCTACAACATTTGACTATGAATCAGATTTATTTAAGGTAATCATGAATTTTCCGCACAGCCTTTTTCAAGAAATAATAGAAAAACTTTAAGTGTTAAAGAATAATTTAACACATAATGATTTTAAATTTCAAATATAATTTGAATAACTATTTTCAAATGAAATATTAATTCCATAAATTCTTTTAAATGTCTTTAAAGTATATTTAACATTCACCCAAAAGAATTTAAATTATAATTTAATACAATAATTTAAAAAAATTTTAAATAAATTTTACTTTTATAATGATTTAACTAACTAAAATATCTTTTCATTTACTCTAAATTTAACGACGTAACGCTTTTAAAACAAAAGTGTTCACAGTATTTTGGATACTAATTTTTGGATTCCACTGTCCTATCAACAAAGCTTCACATATAGCACGTTATCAATTATTATTAAAAAAATTAATTTAAGTTTTATATCAGCCATACAAGTGCTAGCCGTATATTAGACAATCCCTTTGGTCAGTAGTGTTTATTAACTCAAGTACATCGAAACAATGTATTTGTAACATTTTACGTGTAACATTAAAGTTTAGAAACAGTATACAAACTCAATCCAACTGTCATTTGATTCTAATTTACAATCATATTGCTTACTTTACACGAATTAGAAACACCTCTAAATTTTAAATAACCAATTGCTTGCTTATTTTCTTTATAACTTTAGGAGTTAAGCATTAACAACTCAAATTTAGGTTCATTATTTTTAAAAGCAATATTAATGATGTTTCCAATATAGTCCGATGTATACATACTAGTCATACGCACAATCAGGCATGCTTAGAAATGAATCCCTAGGAATTTTTATACATTTATCAACAGTCACCTTAAAGAACCAATTCTCGTTACCCATTCCTCGTGAAAAGTGAACCAATTTATCAACACCTTACTAAACCAGCAAAATTAGAAGGTAAAGCTAATGAACGATAAATAAATCTCTTTTACATATTTAATTTAGTAAATTTATAACAATTTCTAATAATTAAATAATTATCGCATTTATTTTATTATTATTTCCAATAAAAATTTGATTGTAAATTATTAATTAAAACTTATTATTATTGTATACAATTCATGTTTACTGGTTCTTAAACATAAATAAGATTTATTTAATTAACATTCAATATTTAAGATTTATTTAAATTATGAAAATGAATATTTGGCATTGTTATTCGATAATTATAAAAGAAATCATTTTATTATATACACAAAACTAATTAAATAAATAAAGATATAGTCACAAATATTTCTAACAAAATTTTATCACCTGGCAACAGGCAATCAAATATTTCTGACATAAATATGTTTTAATTCTCTTTAATTTTAACACAATACAGTTTTTTTCCAATAAAATTATTTATATTTTTGTGAAATAATATTTAAAAATTTTATTTCATGAAAAAGTGAAAAATATTTCCTAATTTTTTCAGTTTTTGTTAAATTGTATTATTTTTGACTTTTAATATTTTGATAGATTCATTTTTTTTCCTCTCAAATGATCAATTACATCCTGATCTAATCGGATTATCATGGCAATTAATTAATGACTTGATCAGAAATTTGAAATTTCAATTAACATTTGTTTAAATTCATTAAATAGACAACTTTCTATATGTTCGATGGATTTAAAATCTTTAATAATCAGTTTGGTAGAATAAAATTACTTTAATACAAAAATGGAATCGTTTGATTTTTTCACTTTTCTGCACGAATAAAAATAAATCTTCTGGAGAAATAACAAATATTATGGACAAATTGTAAGTTAAAAGTTAAATTTTTCATTCAACTTACATTTTGAAAGTTTTTGTATTTTTTAAAATTATTTATATTGATAATATTTTTATTTAAATTAAAATGATTGTTTATTATGACTTTCAGGTCGGCTCATGCTATATTTTTAAAAGAGTAAGATACATTAAATTTTTATTTAAATACAGATTTTAAAATTTTTCTAAAATGTTTCCATTAACAAAAAATTTCAGAAAATCTTTTCTCTATAGAAAATTCCCTTAATTTACAAAGATGCCTTACTTAGTCAATTATTTTGTATTTTGAAATAATGTGATAGGGTGTGGGGTTGTTAATACCTATATCTAAATATTTATTGGCATGCTGGTCGTCGTTGTGAGCGGTTGTAATCTAACTAGTAGAGATAGGCATTTAGCCATCACTAATTAGACCTGGAAATATTACCAACGATATTTGATCACACTCACTTCTAATCAACTGTAGCTCTCGGAACCTGTGTATGATCTCATAATTTCTATATTATTATTTTTATTATTGTTTATTCATTTAATTTGATTATCAATTTCACAATTATTAATATTATTATTATTTTTATTAATTAATTTGAAATATTTGACAATAATGCGCAACTTATTTTTACTTTTAGTCCTTATTCAACACTTTCATCTAAAGCTCTTTTTAAATCAAAGCTCTTCTTTGGTTCAATTTTTAACGGGTTATTTGATTAAAAAATAATAGGGTATTTATACATATTTACATATTTTCCTATTGTTGTTTTGTGGGTTTGAGAGTCATTGATCATGTTAATTATTATTAACAATAATTTTTATAAATATTTTTTTGTTTTTGTTATTTATTTAGCGTCTTTTCCTTCGATAAAATTCGTCTTACATAGAGTTTATATTATTATTGTTATTACTATTATTCTTATTACTATAATAATATAATAATATTATTATTATTATTTTATTGGAGCTGATTATTTCATTTATCAAGCCTTATAATAGAACTTTACGGAATATATAAAATGATTAGTTCATGATTAAATTTCAACAAAGCACACAGCTATTTTTTTATTCTACTTATTTATTTTTTGACTAGTATAAAATTAATTTAATATATTGTCCTATAATATTACAAAAATTCAAAATATCACCGTCACCTCAGAAAGTCAATTAAAATAAATAATAAAAATCAACATGATTAATGTTATTATTCATTGAATATTGAATATCGATATATCATCCTTAATTTAGGCAAACATTTATCCTAAATATTTTGTGTCTACTTGAAAATATTTATTTTAAAAGTTTTAATGATTTTGCTATTAACTAACACACACGCGTACACACACACACACACACATATATATATATATATATATATATATATATATATATATATATATATATGTATGTTTTTGAATAAATATATTTTTACATTTATATTTTTTTTATATTTTCATAATATATTCTTTGATAATTTTCTTTAAATTATTTTTTCAATTAAAGTAATGTATACCTAGTGGCGTATTACAATGTAGGCAAATCAAGCAAATGCATAGCTCACCAAATCTTATGGCACCATAAATATTTTTTATTATATGTTTATTGTTGAATTATATATTTATTTTTTCATTGATTGTTTTTGTTGTTGAAAGTTATTTCTATTCAAAACATTTTAAACTCTCCATACTTTTAGGAGTTCGAAAAACCTGGTGTACTGTTACGGTTTATAATTTAACTTTATTTGCATTACATGCACACTGCAACTACAGATAAACCTTGCTATAATTTGTAAGGTGTACATTTTTAAGTTTATAATAAAAGAAATGGGCGTCATAAATATCTATTGCTTAGGTCACCACTGTGTATACTCGAGTTACTTTTGAAATAGAACTCATGACGATGATCAATGTCATGACACGATGAAAAAGTATTATCGTGAACCCTATGACCGAATCACCTTTTTTATATGCCTACATGTAAAAGCGCTCAAAATATAGAATTTTAAAAATGTTACAATCAACATAGTAATACTCCCACATCATTAATTGCGAAACATTGCACCGTCAATGTAAAAATACATATCTATTGTACTTATAATTTATTCACGGCTTACCAAAGCTTAGAATGTATGAATTACAATTTATGGAATTGTAGAAATATAGGGATCAATTCAACTGTGAAATTAACATTTTAGCTATGGGACTGTTTCTTTCTTTCATGAAATAATTTATTCTAAGCATGATACACCGGATATGAACATCAACAAATTGCTTGATGTTCAATTATGACCAAAACCATCCCTTGCATTCGAGAAATCTTTATTTTTTCATTGATATGTTCAAAGACGATAATAAAGAACTAACATACTAGGAATGGTATTCCTTAGACACAAAACATTTTGAGCGGGGATAGTGAAAGTAAAAAGGCTAAGAAAATTAAGTTAAAGTGTACTGATTTTAAACATCAGTCGTAACTAGAATGTTAGAATTATAATCATATTTTTAGTATTCCTAAACGTCGGATGATAAGTATTAAATTATTCACAGTAAAAAATAATTCAACAGTATTAATTAGTATTTATAGCATAAGAATTTAATTTAAATTAAAGTCTTGGATGTGGACATTATAGGGGTGGTGATATGACTATTGGGTAGATTTCACTGATGAAGAAGATGAAAAAAAGTTTAAATATTATTTATCCAAAAATGATCGCCGTGAAATAAGTTATTTTTAAAGTAAATTCTATCTTTGAAATTGTTATAATGTGTATAGTTTGAAATTATTACTTGTATTCATTTAGGAATTTTATTGGAAAAAGAAAAATGTGTTTTTTCATTCAAATTTTATTTTTATGGTTTTTTATTGAAATTTACTTGGCTTACAAAGCAAAAAAATGCTTGAATTTCTTTGTCAGAATATTTGTTTGATAAATTTGTTAAAATGAAAAATAAATAAAATATTAATGCAATTGAGTTCATTTAAACAAGTAAATAAATAATACTTCGTTTAAATTCGATTAAAATAAAAAATTAAAGCAAAAAGATCGAAGAAAAATAGATTTTTAAAGTTTTAGGCAGTAGTGGGTTTCTGGAAAAAGAATTGAAACCGGACATCTTTAAGGTATACTTCCACAAACGACCTCAATATACAGCATCATTATACACAAGTTAAATGCATAATAATTTGTAGAGTTTAATGATATAAAATATAATCTTAGAAAGCTCACACTATTTCTACTTAATTCACTTGGATATTCTCTTATTTTGGCAAAATGGTCACATTTTTTATGGTCTTGTTTTTTGCTCTTACCAAAGATGGCAAATTGTCCATTGCTTTTAGAGTAATGAAAGTATTAAGAAAGCTATGTTTAATTTATTAAAAGTGTTAATTTTTCATACGAATTCATTTTTAATATTATCTAAAATATTTACAACATTTTATTATTATTAACAAATCTCTTTCATTCGAGAATAAAAAACATAATCTTTAGACTTTACATAAAAAGAATTATTTCCACTTAATGACATTTTGCTTATTTATAGAAGCGATAGTTTGCGTTTTTAGATACCGAAGAACTTGTTTAATCATCTTAAAAATAATATAACCTTTTATATCACTAATAATGGGATTGTTTGAAGTGTTTTGTTCATATTTACAAGAAATTAATCTCCTGGATAAAGAGATGAAAGAAATATTTCTTAAATTTTATTCTTTAGTTTTTCAATCTACATTTACAAAAATTAAAAATACATAATTTTATTAATGCATTTTGTATAATGTTAAAAAATATCTTTTGTGAAATGTTTATTTATGTTATGTAAATAGTAAAATATCCAGAAAACCACCTTCTTCTTTTTTTCTTACAAAGAAAAGTGTTTTGCAGGATAATTAATTATGAAGTAAGATTTTTAATTTTATTTGAGATTTTTATTTGCGAAGTCTTTTGAAAAGATTGGCTTGACAGGATTTAGAAACATATTTTTATAAAATAATAATATATATTTTTATAATAAAATATAATAATTATTAGTATACTTTAAAAAAATAGTAGCTCTCAAATTATTATTACGCCACTATTGTATAAATTTATTACTTTTAATAAAGAATTTTTTATTGTTTGACTATGAATCAGATGTTTTATTGATATTCACAAATTTTCGGAACAGCCTTTTTTATTTTTAACTATAATAAATTTGGTTTTATAAATCAACGAAAAAAATGAAATAGAAAAAGAATAACTACATTTTAAAATTTTAATAATTATATTTTTATAAATTGATAATCATTTACTATTAACAACTATAATTATAAATATTAAACGTATATTTATAAATAAATTCAAAACTAATCTAGACTGACAGTTCATTAACAGAATATAAATAAGTACACTTTTCAATATGAGTTGTTCTTTTTTAAATAAATAAGACATAAATAATGTTTAGAATACCATATATTAGTCATGAAATCTTACAAAGATAATATATAACTAATTTTATCTTAGTAAATAAATGCCTGATTATTAATTTGACTATATTTATTTTGAAAATAATCTGAGGTAAATTATATCCGCAATACTCTCAGTCATGACACAATTTACCATGACATAATTCAGGGTGCCACAATGACACCTCAGGGTTTTTTCGAAATACTATGAGGAGTAGAGCAGGCGCAACGGTTCTTACTCGTATTTTTAAAAACTTCGAAAAGTTTAAGAACGTTAAAGTAGCTTCGTTTTAAAAGTCTTTTAAAAGGTTATAGCACCTTAAATTGATAGTTTTTACGTTTTTTAAATTTAATTAAAATCTCGAAAAAATGTTAATGTAATTTTTTTATTTGTTAATATAGTTTTTTAATAAGAGAAACTATATAATGAGTCAATATTAGGGAAGAGCTTTTAATAAAATTTATTACATATTTCCTAAATGTAAAGGACATTAAATAGAACATAACCTATAATTAATGTATGTTGGTGTCAAGCAAAATTGACATTAGATAAGGCATGAGACTTTACAATACAGAAGGATAAAAAGTTTCACGAGAAAATCATTCATTCATACGAACACAATGCACAAAATTTCAATAATAACAAATAGAATAAATTGCACCCTGAGACAAAATATTAACCTTAAAATTTATATTTTAAAATATAATTATGAATCCTTTTAAACTATTTCTGATGTTTCCATAGCATCAATTATTTCACACAAAGTAATCCATCGAAATATATGATGGCATCTTTAAAGTTAAGTTAACAAATAAAAAATTATTGCAGAATATCTTTTACTGATTAAAACAAATACTTGAAGCTATTGAAAATGTTTTAAAAAATAGGATAAAAAAAAGCCTCCTTTCTTCAAGACTTAAGTACAACATTATTCTATCTGTTAAAACGTCTCAAATGTCTAACAAAAGAAAGAATTTTGGATGAATTGTAGATATTTTAATTAATAAAAAATCAAGATTTTGAAGAAAAAATTCATCGAACAAAATTCATAATAAAGAAAATTTAATATTAAATTAATTTTCAAAAAAGGTTTTATATTACACTCTCAAAAGCATTTTAACAACTCCTTGTTGTATTTAGATGTCATAACAAGTAGACTTAGTTGCTTCTTGATGTATTAAGTATTTACAAAAAAATTGCAACATAGAGATAACCAAGAAGCATGTTTAAAAACAACTATGTAGACACATATTTTCAATAAATAATCGTATCTTGTCATACAGAAAAATCCGCAACATTTTTATTTCATGGTAAATATAATACGTTTATTCGTAAAACATTTCCATATATCGAAGCTTTTAATGCTTTTCTTACTACGCATTATGTTTGCTTAATTACATTTTTTTATCACTTTCTATATAAAATGCGTTTATTCATAGCAACATTTAAACTCAACACACAGGTAAGTTTTTGTGCTTTTCTAATTTCTATTGATTTTACAATTTACACCAAGAGACAATTAATACACCTGTTTCAGTTCATTAAAACTCCTATAATAAAATGAAAAAAGCAATAATGGTATAATATAGGGACATACATACTTACCCGTGTCTGCATGTAATTTGTTCAACTGAATAAAAACTTATATTATAGGACGGAAGGAAATTGAAGAAAATTTTTTTTAAACATAACACATAATACATAGTAAATAATGCATGCAAACTTTCAAAATGTAGAAATGTTCAGTTCAATAAAAACTCTATATAAAACTATTTTTAGTGACTTTTTAGACAATTTTTTTTAAATTAAAGCCGAAAATTTTTGAAAAAAATACCAAAAACTCTACTTTGAGTTGTATAGAAAATTAAGAAATAATATCGTAAGATTTTTCAATCAATTTAATATTTTTACAACATTTCAAATATTTCAAAAATATCCATCGAAACTGTAGGTTTTTGAGGAGATGAAGAAATAACAATGTAACATTTAACTTGTATCTAAAATAAATTGAGTTTTTACCTCATTTGCAATTTACCAGGAGCAGTGGAACCAGAACCTTTAAATGAGGAGTTTAAAAAAACGGAAAACATAAGTTTTCTGATAACTTAAGTTTAAAAATAATATTTTTTATAAAAAATTCAAATTATTAATACCATTGAAAATGGGGAAGATTTTTATAAATTTGTGAAATTAACGGAAATTTCCAAAGCCTCATAAAATCAATATTTATAAAATCAATAAATATCAAAAATTTGGATTTGTCAAAAGGTAAAAAAGATTGCAGTCAAATCGAATTTCCAAGGAACATAGAAATAGTTTATTCGAATATAGAAACTTTTTAATAATAAATTTTATTTTAATAAATTTTAGTTATCAATTAATCGGATTTACATTGATTCGAAAATAATTCCATTAATTTACATAAATTGGCATAAATTCCTAAAAAAACACAAAGAAAATTAATAAAAGTAAATTTAAAATACACGTTGATGAAAAGTATTATTTAAGAGCTTGAATAATGATCTCGTAAATATACGAGATCACATTCCAAGTCTTAAAATATACTTTATAAAAATATTTACCTGTCATCCATTTTAAAAATGGCTAATTCATAAACTTAATCATAATTTTAATTGGTTGTTCATTAAAACTTCTATTATAGAAGTTTTTAATGAACTGAATCAGGTGTAGAACATTTTAGGATAATAAAATTGCACCTTGGAGTTATAAAAATGTCTTTTAAGGTAATATGTTTTTGTTTATGAAAAAGTTTAGGGACAATTAATTAAGGTAAATCTTATTAATTTATTATGATTTTTTTAAAAGAATTTTAAAAAATTATGGATTTATACAAAAACAGGAGAAGACATATATTTATTTAAATATATAATATCTACAATTCACCTAAAATTTCTTTTATTAAACTTTTTATGAATAATCTTTTCATATTGTGGTAATCATTTAATAAATTTTCTGGAACTCTTCATTGAATTCTTTCTTTCTATGCGTCTGTACGTACGACGGGTATCGTTCTGGATTCTGGAAATTGTGAAACACATTCTGTACCAATTTATGGAGGTTACATAATACCTCACGCAAATTCCCGAATGAATTTAACTAGCAGGTTTTTATCAGATTATTTGATGAAAACACTGGTCGAACGAGGCTACAGTTTCACAACTTCACCTCACCAATGAAATAGAAATCAACATTTATGTACTTTTAAACTATTTCATAAAATGTGCATATATTTATTATTTTTCATTGTATATAAGTATTGAAATAACTTTCCAGGAAAATATCTATAAGTTATTTCATTATTTAAGAAATTTCTGTTTTTATATTATTTAATAATGTATGTGAACAATATTAATGCCATAAATGTTTTTGAATAAATAAGTTTTAAAGAAATTTATTTCAGTTATGAAGACTTGAATTAAATTGCGCCTAAGAGTAACAACAACACATTATATTTACTATTTGTCATTGGAACATTTGCGTAAATATTGTCATTTTAAAGTTGCGTGCTATTTTTTCGATTTAATTTCTTTCATTTGAAAAGCAACCGAAATTCGAAAACACAAAACATCTTTTAAAAATAATCTTTGTCGAAATAATTAAATTTAAGCATTATGATCTAGGCTCTTCATATTTCTTTTTTTTCTTTCATTTTTGAAACTAGAATTTTGCAATTTTATAAATTTTGATATATATTAATATTTTTACGATTTAAAGGAGATTCAAACAAATGTAGTATTTTATAAATTTATCAAATATATGAAAATACATTAAAAATATTTTTATTAAATGTTTTCAACAAGTTCGGCAAAATATAAAATATTCCATTATTAAATGTATCTCCTTTATCACAATTGGGAGCCCTCACCTATTCCTTGTCATCGTATTTATTATGTACACTTGAAAATACATCCGTATTTTTATTAGTAAAAGATTCAATTTATCGGTTTTAAGTATGTTATATTATTTTCTGGACTCGTATAAAAGAAAAAACTGTAGAGCCAAGAGAGTAATCTTTAAAGGTCTCCTCGGGAGAACTGGGATGAATGTATGTTGTTTTTCAAATTACATATCCAAAAATGAATAAATTTTTATAATAACAGCAAAAGAAAATTTTAATCCAAAAGCCATTTTTAAATTAACAACATTAAAATTTTTTTAATCGGTTATCAAGGATCTTCGAAACCAAAGTTAACAAGATTCATAGGATTTGATTTATTTTTATCAGTTCTAACAAAATCAACACATAAAGAACTTAAATTTAACCACATCAGTAAAATAACATCACATAGTAATGACAATAATAAATAATAACCTCACAAGATCCTTACAATGATATTTACAGGGTTCTAAAATTTATGTTTTTTGACATCAGCATATTATGCGGGCTTGGCTATTGTGAAGACAATTATTGCAATAATAGAATATTGTAAATTTTAGTTTTTGACTGATATCGTCATTAATATCTTCAAAGAATGCTCTGTTAACTGTACTCCTTACTCCTCCATCAAACCACAAATATCTTGCACTAATTAGGACTTTGACATTTATTATTATTATTATTATTATTATTATTATTTAAACATTAATTAAAAATAAAAAGTTTCATTACACAATTTTATGTTCATGCCACTCATGATCTCACATTGGAAAAGTCCATGAGTTTCCATTTTCATTTTGGCTTTATCTGCTGGAACTACTGATGCTTTCTTCGGATTTCTTAATCTGGTTTTGCTAGTCCTTCATTATGAGAAAATTTCTCTAAAGATTAAAACAGAATCCTTGCTCTCAAAATGTAAAGTTTTCATAACCAAATTTATCAGATTTTTTATTTCATAAATAAATAAAAGAGTTTATTTACATATAATAATATAAAGTTTATACTATTTGCTTAAATAATTTATAATATGGATTATATGAAAGTGTATAGTATTTAGATTAAAACTATGGTATAACTTTTGATTTTACTTAATTTACAAGTTATTTAAACAAAGTTTAGAAGTGATTTTGTTCCAATATTTTACATTTACTTTCATTGCTCAGGAATAGCTTGAGATTTGAAATAATTACAACTGTTTGTTTGACCATTTCTGTAGTGTAATATTTATTACTGTTTTCAAAAATCCTAGATTTTAAATTTTTCATCATAAACTTCTTTAAATCTCACCTCAATAAGTAAATAAACCGTTTTGACTTTACTCCATGTGTGTCATCAAATAAGTTTTCATCATTAATGGTTTCCATTAATTTACAATTGCAATTTGACTTTTGAGATTTAATAATAGAGTATTCGTCAATATGTTTAAGGAAACTATTAACACAACATATTATTTCAGGAAAAATTACATTGTAAATATTTTAAATTTCACCAGAAAGCTTTTATTGCTTAAGTTTCAAAAGCTTTTCCTTGCAGCTTGTGTAATAATAGGAAGTATTTGGTATATTTTCAGTGATTTCAGAAGCCCAGCATTCAAAGTCTTCAGCGGAAACAGAAAGTTTATCTTATTAATCACTATGTCTGATTCTAATCAAAGAATATACGACACACTAAGTACTGATGAGAGCCATTAGCTCGAAACTATTATACTATTGGGAATTGTACTGGATATCACTTAATCTTATATTCGTTGATTAGAATCAGATAAAGTAATTAATAAAATTAAATTTTTCAAGTGGTTTTGGTAGTCTGATAGGTTGTTACCAGTTTCTGTGTTGAACTTGTCTACCAGGGTTTCAATTGAAAGGAGGTTTCAAGATAAAGATTCGTCTTTTTCTTGCCTTAAAGCCAAACTTTGCAAGCTTATTTGATGTACAGTGCATCAGGATAAGTGTATAATAGTGTTAACTTGACACTGTTTTTACACTTACCTAGCTCGTAACTAGTATACTATTGGGAATTGTACTGGATATCACTTAATCTTATATTCGTTGATTAGAATCAGATAAAGTAATTAATAAAATTAAATTTTTCAAGTGGTTTTGGTAGTCTGATAGGTTGTTACCAGTTTCTGTGTTGAGCTTGTCTACCAGGGTTTCAATTGAAAGGAGGTTTCAAGATAAAGATTCGTCTTTTTCTTGCCTTAAAGCCAAACTTTGCAAGCTTATTTGATGTACAGTGCATCAGGATAAGTGTATAATAGTGTTAACTTGACACTGTTTTTACACTTACCTAGCTCGTAACTAGTATACTATTGGGAATAATACCGGATATCACTTAATTTATCGTAGAAAGTATATCATTAATATAACTAAGTGAATTAATCAGAGAACAATTCTGAATGTAGTTCTTAAAATAATTTTCTTATCTGATTTTGCAAGAACTTTTAAGATCTAACCAAACCAAAGTAATTTAGGTGGAAAACTAATTTGACATCATCTTCAGACATGCTGACCAAATCAAATTATCCAAGATTGAACATAATGTTAGGGTAATTACTTTATTCATTGGAATTGTCAATAGATTCATAAAATTTGCCTCCTTCATAAAACACATATTCAGGAAATGTCTTATTAAATTTTAAGAATCAATTATTTTTTTTTTGTTGACGGATTTTCCATAAAACTAATCTTTTTAAGAGGAGGGAAAGAAGTGTAAAGATTGTTCATTTGTGTTCGTGAAAGTTCTGAAAAATTTGATATAAGAGCGTTAGTTTTGTTAGATTTTAGCTCAGAATTAGTTAAATCGAGTAGAAAGAACTGACTGTTTTAAAAGTTAATTTGAACTTTCACTAAAAAGCTTGGCAGTTGTTGTTTAGTTTTCATAATAGAAAGTTTTTTATATATTTTATTTCCCCTCTGTTTATCATCTTTTATAAAAACTGTTTCAGCAAGATCTTAAAAAAAGTTCTATAAAAATGTTTTTATTGTCATTGAAGCAAGAATAAATTCGAATGAGACTGCGTATGCTTTGACGATGTTGTGATCACAAAGAAACACTTTCTTTTATAAAGTATCCGTTTTAAGAGACGTGCTGTTTACAATTCCAACCCGAATTCTGTAAACTTTGCTAGCTTGCTAGTTAAAAGAACCGCCACTGGCCCTCATTATAAGCCAGATGTTATTGGATTCGAGATTTCTAACAACTTCCTTTTCGGATATCCACTAGATTACAATGATCATTTTCGAGATTTAAATTCATCTGATTGGGAATTTTATAAAGTTGATTTAGATTCCAGATGACATAAATGAATATGTAGTTGCCTAAATTGTCAAAGAAAGTATTGAAGAATACACTGTCTGAATCCAAGAAACGGGAAAACAAAAAGTTGTTTTGAAAGATCTTATTGAAAAAATGAATCACCTAAAATTTTCAAAATCAGAATTTAACTTACCTCAATGAAGAGTCTGTATTAAATAATATCAAAGAAAGATTAATTAAGGAAGGATTAATTAAAGAAGGATTAATTTATACATATTCTGGATTGTTCTGTGTCGTATTAAATTAGTACAGAAGACTTCCAATTTATAACGATGAAATAATCGAATGATATAAAGGACGGAAACATCACGAAACACCACCTCACATGTATTCAATAGCAGATACCGCTTACAGAAACATGGTACAAGAAAGAGAAGATAGTAGATAGTTATGTCACCGCTAGACCAGTACCCCGGGGGGGGGGCAAAAAAAGTTTAAAGTCTAAAAGTAAAAAAAATTGGGTTCAAAGTCCAAGGTCAAATTTTAAACAAAGACAAAGGCTCATTTATTGACTCATAATAATTTTCAAGGTCAAATTTTTCCATTTCTTAAAAAAATGTTTACGCTGGACTAGTACAAATTTTTTTCAAAGTCAAATTTTATGGGGTAAAAGTTCAAGGTCATATTTTCAATGTCATATTTTACCATTTCGAAAAACATGCAACCACTGAACCAATATAAAAATTTTTTCAAGGTCATATAATTTTAAAGGTCAGTAGGTAGTTAGGAGGACACAGCACTATAACACACAAGTACCCCCTAATTATGTAATCAAGATAATTAATTTTGTGTGCGCATCTTTTGTTTGTGTATTTATTTTAGAATTTTTTGGCGCATTTTTTTAAAATTCAAATTTTGGCGAATTTTTTGAATTAAAATTATTTGAAATAATACGGGCGGATGTAGTAGAAAATACATCAATTAGAAAGGAGAAAGTAGTAAAATAAATATAAAATACGGACACTGTAATGAAGTTCAAAAAAAGAAAATGAGGACATGTATTAAACAACACAACAAATAGATATAATTGTATTAGACTCACTCGTATTAATTTTATTTATTATATATCCGCGCACATTTAATATATTGTTTTTAATAACTTTGTCCAATCGAATTAGTGTATGTCCGTTGCACCTGTATTGCAATGTCTATGTTTTGGAATTGAACATCATATTGTTTTACTCAATTTTACTATGTTTTTATATTAATTACTCATATCACTATGGTTGGACCTTGACCTTTGATCTTGAAAATTTGAATGACCCTGAGAAATTTTTTTATTACCTTGAACTTTGACCTTGAAAATGACTTTGACCTTGATTAAAATTTTTAATGATCTAGAACTTTAACCTTGACCTTTTACTTTGAAAATGATCTTGAATGAGTCATTATCTTTGTTAAAATGATTTTAAAAGTTAGTATGACTCGTGGTGTTTGTTTCAATGACCTTGAAAATTATTATGTGTCATCGGATGAGTCAGTCTTTGTTTAAAATTTGGCCTTGGACTTTGAACCCAAAATGTTTTGTACTATATACCTTAGATCAATCAATTCTTTGCACTCGTGAATCTGGAGCTGGTAAAATGGAAAACAAAAAAAAAGCCATCAACTATTTAGCCTTGGTTACAGCCAGTATGAGAAATCAGAAACTCATCACCTCAAATGTAATCACTTCAATTTCATGCAAGAGCGATTAATTTTGGCGAGTTGTAAAAGCAATTATTGCATGCAAATACAATTTTTGAGTCTTTCTGAAACGCAAAATATATTCGCAATGATAATTCATCGATATTTGAAAAATTGGTGAGGATCAATTTGCATAGTTCTGGATTCATTTCCGGTGCTAATATTGAGACATATTTACTCGAAAAGACTCGAGTTATTCGCCAGACATCTGAAAAAAGATCATTTCAGATTTTCTATCAGCTACTTTCAAGGCTGGAAATTTTATGCCCTTAACAACTAAACATTTTAATTATCAAAGTTAAATTTATTTAAATATAATTATCTGACAAATTCAATCGAAAACTTAAAAATTCATTAAACAATCCATTCTAACTTTTGTCAATTCAGCAAAAGAATTTTCGAGGAGATCCAGGCAACGGATAATTGAAGCATCTGAAGACAAAGTCATTCCAGTGTTCTTCTTCGTTAAATATTTGAGAATCAAATTTGAATCCATTTAATCCAAGCCACTGATAAAATGATTCTTTTCAGTTTGCGAGTAAATCATGTATTCGGCCATTTGTGAAAATGAATTTTCCAAAGAATCCAGGCGCTGACAAAAGCATGTATCTGGTTTAGTTGTTAAGGGCATAAAATTTCCAGCCTTGAATTGATCCTCAAATTCCATTAATGATTGTGAAGATTCAAAATAACTTTGAAATATTTTGAATTGAGTAACCCATTTGACGTAATTGATTGATAAGAAACTGGATTAATTTTAGTGTGCAATAAAGCTGGCAATTGAGAAATCTTGTTAGTTGACATTGAGAATTATCGTCAAAAAATTGATCATTTCACAATTCTACATAAATGCTAATAAAAATAAAATTCATAAAATAATTAGAGCTTTTTTGAAATCTTAGAATATTTTGCAATTTCGTTTCTAAAAAATGTATTTTGTAAGGCAAAAAGAGCCTCGCATAGCCACAAAAATGAAATGGACCACATGTAATGTAATATTAATAAATATACTTTATAAAATTTTTTTTTACACCAAAACAAATTATTTACAACTTTGTTGTGTAAATATGTTGTCCACTAGTACGCATATTAAAATGAAAAGAAATTTTTTATTAGTTGTTCTTATAATATTTTCCTAACATAATATAAGTATTGAAAAGAAAATTGACATTTGAAGTAGCAAATTCAAGAAGTTTTCGAAATACTCTCCTCAGTTTGTGAAATTGCCAAAGGGTCGGAAGAATGGAAAATTACCTCCTCTTAAGGATGAAGAGTTTGTGCAAAAAATGTTAAATGGTTTTATTGAGAAGAAGCTTATTGATGAAGAGGTAGGTAAGTCTATTCGTCCAATAGGATCGCAGCCAGCTAAACTATATGGGCTACCAAAAATCCATAAAGATGGTGTACCTATGAGACCAGTTTTGTCGATGGTTGGTACTGTCCAGTATAAAATAGCAAAGTTTTTAGATGGATTATTAAAACCATTAATGCGATCAGAGTTTGAATGTAAGGATAGCTTTGAGTTTGTTTCTTGTATTGCAAAGCTACAAAAACGAAGTATGAATGATGTTATGGTTTCGTTTGATGTTTGTAGTTTGTTTACGAATGTGCCACTGGTTGAGACAATTGACTTATGCTGTGCGTTGTGGAATGAAAATGATTCGGAACATCACATTTTGGATAGAAGGGCATTTCGAAAACTTCTTGAATAATATAAGTAATACATAAATTAATCAGTGATATATTCTACATTGCACATTCTAATATATTGTCAAAGTCCAGACAATTCTAAGATTTTATCTGAAATGACTTTGATTTTTTAATTAAGAAAATCAAACCACACTAAGTCATTACCAGCAAAACATTTAAATGTTATACTACAAAAGAAATGTCTTTTGAAGAAAATGAATTAAATTATATTATAGCTAAATCTAATTTGAAAAAATTTCCAACTGTATATTTCTTACTGTATTTTTATACAGTGATTATCTGCAAATAATCACGTTGTTAATAGATTGTACAATCTAAAGGTTATGAATGTTGATGATTAGCATGAAGTTCATTGGAAAAGTATGTAACAAAATTAAAGTGTTGCAACTTAAAATTTTTATTCTTAATAATGCTGTTTGGTTCTTTAAATTCAAGTTGAATAGAATTTACAAACATAGTAGTTGATCCCACAAAATTTTGAGCATCAAATCCATGATCTAAATCAAAGTAATTAATATTAGTTAAGTCTATATTTTGAAAGATTCGGATGTAATAATCAAAACCAGAATGACAATTTGCTGAATTGTTTTAGAAGCCAAAAGAATAATAATTGATATTTGAGATGAAATATTTAAAATGATGTAAGACAATTTCTAGAATATCAAATGACAAGTTTATTTCTATCACAAGCATACACATTATTACATGATATTTTATAGATAGCTATATCACTGCAACGTAATATGTTGCGCTGAAAACTTAGTCAAAACTGTTGCATGATAGTCTCACGGTACAACACTAATATGCAACAGTGTCAAAGTAGACACAAAATATTACACATATTGGTGGGTTTCTGGGTGTTGATATTTTGAACAATATGGTTGTTACCCAGACAACCCCATACAAATATTTTTCACTTACCACTCGGCACCCGTTGCTAAGCAACGTTGGAACTGTGTTCGAGTGCGTAGATCGTCCGCAAAAAGTGAGCGCTATCGCTAATGCTATAATTGACCGAACGATCCATGGGTCCAACGAGCTGTCAATAGAAGGCCTGTGCTCGATTTCGATTCTTAGGTCCCATTATTCTCCTATCTCTTTCAAATGTTAACCTATACTCTCATATCATTCATTGTTATGTCCATTCCCATAGCCCTTCTTATCGTCGTCCGTGTTGATGATTATTCTATGGCATGTACACCCTTTGTTATGTTAAATATTCACACAGTATCTCTCTTATCCTTATCCCTATTACAACCACAATGTTCTCTATTATTGATACTAGCATTATCATTGTTACTATTATATGTATTACCTTTATTAATTGTTACTACTATTACATTTATTGTTATTCTTATTACTATAATTACCAGTATATTTATGGTTATTACTACTATTATTATTATTACTATTATTATTATCATAATTATTATCATTATTATTACAAGTACCATGATTATTATTATTATTATTATTATTATTATTATTATTATTATTATTATTATTATTATTATTATTATTATTATTATTATTATTATTATTATTATTATTATTATTATTATTATTACTATTATTATTATTATTATTATTATTATTATAATTATTATCAATATTATTAACAAATTTTTGTGTAGGTATTCGTCCTTATTCCTCAGCTTTAAGAAATATTTTTCTTATATAAAAATTTAGCCGTAATCCATCTGTATTTTTCCGGTTTTCGATAAAGTATTTTTGTTAATTCGAAAAATTTTAGCAGCGTCCCACCCTTATTTTACGGTTTTATCCTTATTCTATAGTTTTCGATAAAGTATTTTCATTGACTCGGAAAATTTGAGCAGCGTTCCGCTCTTATTTTACAGTTTATAAGAACATTATACTAACAATTGAACAACATTCCCACCTTTACTTTACTATTTTCGATAATTATTTTAGTTGATTCGGAAAATTTGGGCAGCGTTCCGCCCTTATTTACCGTTTCAATTCAACATATTTTATTTACTTCTTTAAAACATTATTTTTCATGATTTTAGTCGTTCGGATTAATCTTTTTCCGATGGCTATTCATTTTAAATGTTGCAACGATTTCGCTATTTTCCCCGCTACCCTTTCCCTCTCTTTGTCCTTATGATCTATTTATGTTCATATTATATTTAATGAGTGCCTACTGGACTACTCGGTGTTAGAGATTTTGAGCCGAATGTTGTTAAAATATTTATGTCAATTTTATCAAAATTAAGTGCAAGAAAGTTGAGCCAAAAGACCCACTTTCAAGCTACTCTCTTTCGCTATTTAATTCAATGATTTGACGTTTGGGTTCCTGCGTTCTCACGCCGGAACCTTCACGGGCACGACTTTTGGCGATTGTACACGCATTTACACAGTCTATAGTTATGTGTAATTTTACTAACTTGCAATATGTTTTGGCTGTGGACCGAAAAAGAAATAAATAAAAATTACCGTAACAATCGGGGAAAAGTCTCGAATGCATAAAACCGTTTATTCATATAATTGTCGAAGTGCATAAATATACATAGAGCATATGATTCATTGTTCATAAATGAGGGCATAAACATCTTTCATTGCTTCATCATAGAGCATTTGATCAATTAATCAATATATTCGCAAATCATCCATTCTCATAGCTCCCAATTGTCAGTGTACAGCAGCCGAAAGTTATCGTGTTCAGGCAAAACACCCGCTAGTATTAATTACATGAATGCTCGGCTAACAGCTGCAATGCACACCAACTCTCTCCCGATTGAAATTTTTTCTCCGAAAAATAAGACTGAAAAAATTTGTGAAAACACATCAGTATTTATACCTATAATTTGGCCTTAACCTTGCGTGTTAATTTTACTGCGATTAAACAAAATTCGACCTTGAAATTATTAGTGTTATCTAAATTAAATTTTTATTAATTTCTTAATTTAAATTGGTAATTTATTTTTAACATTTTTAAATAAATTTATTCAGCCAAAAATATTTTATTTTTATTCATTTAATTCATTAATTTTTACTTTTATATAAATGGTCATTTTACGGTCAAATTTTCTTGTTATTATGTTATTTTTTATGTAGATTTCGTGCGGTTCTTGATGCATTTTGTATTTATTTTATTTTACTTTTATGTTTTTTGATTTTATATTTATTTATATTCTCTCAGATTTTAAAGTGTTTAGTTGGTGTTGTATATTGTATTTTAAGTTATCTTGGTGCTGGGTTTTCGTGCTGTATTACTGATGCATTTAAACAATTTTCAAGGCTATTTGTGAGCTGGCTCAACAATATAAACCAAATCTGAGTAAGTGAAAACTTTTTATTTTTTTATTACAATAGTATATATCTGTGTATAAATAAAATTCATGAAATTTTATGTACACCCTACGAAATAGATTGTTCATTTTATAAGTGTGAATTACTACATGTGAAAACGGTGATGTCAGTTATGATACAAACGAAGAAATCGGTTTTTCTGGAAGTGATATGCATTGGTCAGAAACAGATGTGGACCAGTGTTACAAAATTTCACTTGCCAAGAGGGATTGAAAGTAAATTTATTGGTCGACAGTACTAGTTTTGATGCATTTTCAATATTATTTGATGCCGCGTTGGTTGAAAACATTATTCAGTAGCCATATATCCAAGCTGATTCAAATTTTCAAAGTGGACATATGTTCTGGGTTATTATTATTAAAAGTCGGTTCCCTCTGACTCCTCGTGTCATTTTCGAATCAAATAAGTAAACCAAACACATAATAATTTTATTTGTACTTTACCACAGTTACAACTCAATCCAATTTATTTCAATGTTTTGTAATTACAATTTTGCTGATTTATTTGCACCCTTCAACCACCGATTAAATTTGATTATCTTAAGGTAGGCTATACAAAGGATAATCACCTTTTCTGATAGATAACGTTTGACTTTACTTGGGTTTAGACTCTTTTACTGACCTGACTAGATTTCTCATTTGTGTCAACCACTGGCCATTTCGGGTTTTTCCATTTTCCTTTTATACTCCTGCTCAGACTGTTTTCAGACAATTGTCAACAACATTTGCTACATTACTAAGTTATTAAAAATAATTACTTCCCACAGACCACCTTAGCCGACATTTGTCAACAACGTTTGCTACATTACTAAATTACAAATTAGGAAATAATTACCTCTCCATAGATCAGTGGGGCCCATTTATTATTGTTTAGGCCAATTTACCCTTTTTTAATATTCCGTCTACACGCCGGGATTTCCTCATCTCTCGGGTTTCCTATTGCCTCGGACTTCCCATTGACTCGGGCTTCCCATTAGTAATTAATTTTTTAATTAATTTCTTTTTTTGTCTTATATTATTTTTAAGGGACCTCTGACTAAATTTTTATTATTATTTCTGGACTCGTCTCTAAATTTGGCGTTGAATCATACCAATTTCCCGCGATCAATACTACTTTCGAATTTTTGTAAATTTTTTAATTAATGTTGCACTTTTATCATTTTTGTGTTTTATTGATTTTATTGATATGTAATAAAAATCAGAGTAAAGTTGTGTTTGTCTTGAAGTTTTTTATGGAGGGTTATTGGATGGCTTTTTCTTCGTTAAATGAGGAAAGCGTTTTACACACTTTTCAAAAGATTTTAAAAATTCAGGAACAGTGTGTTATTTTCCTCTGAATTTTGTGATAAAATTTTAAACCAATCAAAGGACAAAAGGCTTATTTTAGTTGAAAATCAGGACGTATTTAACACGTTAAGAACCGCATGCTCACAGGTGGGCATGATTTAAATACAATTTATGTACAGTAGTCAATTCGCCTCTCTGTCGAAGAGATACTGTATATAGGGGATTTAGTTAATTATAATTTGTATATGTGAGAAAATACGATTTTGCATTGCGGTCTTCAATGTGTTAAGGATTGAAAATAGATATTCTTTCCGTAAATTGAAGAGGTTTATTTGATAATCGAAAGGTTTATTTTAATATTTACTTATCTAAAATATTAAACATATTGAGTAACCTACACGAATTAGAAAAGACTTTAAAATCTAAATTTTGTAACAGCATACTTATCTTCTTATTATAATTTGTAAATACCTGTAAGTTTAGGACTTTGTTGATTCATCGCGCCTTTTTCAATAAACTAATCCAAAAAATAATATAATTTATTTTTACAACATAAAACAAATTCTAGCAACTTAACGTTGTTTTCAATATATAATTCCATCTATAAATGTCTGCAAAATTTACCAAAATTACACAAGATTTGCTGTGCTTGTGTTCCTAAATATGTGAAAATATAATGTTTATGAATCAATGCTCCAAAACTAAAAGTTTCAAAAAAATAGTTTAAAATTTATCTTAAAAATGTTTTATAAAATATTATATATTTCTGGAAATTTTTATTACAACTAAAACTTAATTATGATCGAAGAACAAATTGCTGCAATTTTTATGCTGCTTACAGATTTTATATTTATATTATATTTCTGGTCTCGTTTACATAACTTTAACGCGTGAAAGGATGGCCGGCATCGATTCTTTATCAACTGACTCACCATTCCTGATTTAAACAAAAAACTTTTAAATGAACAATTAAAATTATTAAAATTTGAGTTCAGAATCCATTAGAGATACTATGTCAAACTTATAATAAAATATAAATTACAATGTATATTTATATATATATTGTAATTTATTATAAATTATAACAAATAAAAACTTAATAAAAGTATCTAAAATTAAACATTTATCTAAATTACATACTAGATTAAATATATTTTGCATATCAGGAGAATACAATGAAACAAAAAATAATAAAATGGTTTTAATTTTGCCAAAATTTATCGTTTTTAAACATTGATTTTTTAAATAAATTAAAAATATAATTTTTGCACTCAAATAATCGCGATTGAATATAAAATGAATTTCAGCTGCATGAATGCACAAGAACAATTTTTAAATTACTTTGGCAGAAGATCTTTCCGCAATAAGAAAAAGGTAAAATATAACAAGATTATAGAAATATCATGAATAATATATACACATGAACGGATACATGAAAAAGGTATTTGAGAAATAGAAATATATTCAAATAAAATGTTTATTAATGCTTTTAACAATGAAAACAAATATATATATGAATAGGAAGAAGTAATGAGTAGTATATTGTGAGCGCAACAGACGAAAGTGGCCCTACATATATTACATAATACTCAGGCTGGTTATCAAAGTTATATGGCGCCATAAGTCAAGGTCAACACAAATTTTTGTTTTATTGAAGAGGAGAAAGCGACAGCCTAGTTAAGTTTTGGTTGTGAGTGATCAGGGTCGTTTATCGGTATAACTATTTTATATTTTATAAATAAACGGAAATTGCGGAAATTGACTAAATTTGTTATTTATTTAAATTTTATTTATAACATTATTATTATTACTAATATTATTTATTATGAATTAACATTTAATTTAAACAAATTATTTTTTATTAATTTAATTTTGTAATAAATAAATATTTATAAAATATATTCAAATAACTTTTAATTAATTTAAAATTTCATTTATATTATAACTTTTTAAAAAAATTAATGTAATTTTAAATTTCAATTATTTTAATAATATTAAACAAAAAAGTTTTTTTTTAAAAAACAATACATAAACATGATTTAACATACGTAAACTATTTAAAAACATTCAAAACATTCGTAGTCACAGCACTTTGCACATTAATCTTTGGATCCAATGACCTTATCAACAATTCTTTACAAATCTCGCGTTCCCAATAATTATTAAAACTTTTCAACAAAATTCTAAAATCAGACATTTCTATTTCACTTTTACAGCCTCTATTGTGCTCACTAATGTTGGTCAAACCCTTCAATCGACAATGCTCTAGAATTCGAGTACAGAGATGACGGGAAGTCTCTCCAATGTATGTGGCATTACACCCATTAAATGTAAATTGATAAACGAGATCAGAACACAATCCAACCGGAGTTTTTGATTTATTAATAAACATATTGCGTACCTTACACGAATTAGAGACGATCTTATATTCTAAATTTCACATCTGCTTACTTAACTTCCTTTTATAATTTGTAAAACCTTCAGAGTACGGCAATACTAACACATATTTAGGCTCAATTTTTTTATATCCATTTTTACTATTATTTAGATCAACACTCAATACACACCCATTTGACAAATTACACTCAGACTTTCCAAAACATGGATCCTTAGGATTTTTAATCAATTTATCAACAGTCTCTTTTATCATCAACAATAAAAATGATTTAGAATATCCATTCTTTATCAACAACTCAACCAATTTATCAACACTTTTTACCGAATTAGCAAAAGTAGAAGATAAAGCCCATGAACGATAAATCAATCCTTTCACCATATTTCTCTTATACTTAAATTCACAAAAGCTTTCTGGAGAAGTATAAAGACCAGTATCAGTTGGTTTTCTATAAATCTCTGTCTCATAATGTTTATCTTTGCGTTGAATTAACAAATCTCAAAACGCAATTGATGACTTTCTCTCCGTTTCACATGTGAATACAATGTTTTTATGTAAACTGTTCATAAAATGCAAAAACGGTTCTACATGTTTCTGGTTTTCAAATACAAGAAAAATATCATCCACATACCTTTTATAAACAAAAGGTTTTTCAAATTAGAAAGAAGCAATTTTCTTTTCTAAACTAGCCAAAAATATTGATGCTATCGTTGGTGCTAAAGGGGAACCCATAGCGATTCCATCTATTTGTTAATACCATTCATTATTGAAAAGAAAATTGACATTTGAAGTAGCAAATTCAAGAGGTTTACGAAATGCCCTTCTATCCAAAATGTGATGTTCCGAATCATTTTCATCCCACAACGCACAGCAAAAGTCAATTGTATCAACCAGTGGTACATTCGTAAACAAACTGCAAACATCAAACGAAACCATAACATCATTCATACTTCGTTTTTGTAACTGTGCAATACAAGACACAAACTCAAAGCTATCCTTACATTCAAACTCTGATCGCATTAACGGTTTTACTAATCCATCTAAAAACTTTGCTATTTTACACTGGGCAGTACCAACCATCGACAAAACTGGTCTCATAGGTACACCATCTTTATGGATTTTTGGTAGCCCATATAGTTTTGCTGGCTGTGATCGTATTGGACGAATAGACTTACCTACCTCTTCATTATTAAGCTTCTTCTCAATATAACCATTTAACATTTTTTGTACAAACTCTTCATCCTTAAGAGGAGGCCATTTTCCATTCTTCCGACCCTTTGGCAATTTCACAAACTCGGGTTGATCAAAATAATAGTAAAAATGAATATAAAATAATTGAGCCTAAATATGTGTTAGTATTGCCGTACTCTGAAGGTTTTACAAATTATAAAAGGAAGTTAAGTAAGCAGATGTGAAATTTAGAATATAAGATCGTCTCTAATTCGTGTAAGGTACGCAATATGTTTATTAATAAATCAAAAACTCCGGTTGGATTGTGTTCTGATCTCGTTTATCAATTTACATGTAATGGGTGTAATGCCACATACATTGGAGAGACTTCCCGTCATCTCTGTACTCGAATTCTAGAGCATTGTCGATTGAAGGGTTTGACCAACATTAGTGAGCACAATAGAGGCTGTAAAAGTGAAATAGAAATGTCTGATTTTAGAATTTTGTTGAAAAGTTTTAATAATTATTGGGAACGCGAGATTTGTGAAGAATTGTTGATAAGGTCATTGGATCCAAAGATTAATGTGCAAAGTGCTGTGACTACGAATGTTTTGAATGTTTTTAAATAGTTTACGTATGTTAAATCATGTTTATGTATTGTTTTTTAAAAAAAAACTTTTTTGTTTAATATTATTAAAATAATTGAAATTTAAAATTACATTAATTTTTTTAAAAAGTTATAATATAAATGAAATTTTAAATTAATTAAAAGTTATTTGAATATATTTTATAAATATTTATTTATTACAAAATATTATTATTATTATTATTATTATTATTATTATTATTATTATTATTATTATTATTATTATTATTATTATTATTATTAAACGATAACGCCAATAAAAAACCTTTCTTACGATATATTTCGATAGCACAGCTATCATCTTCAGGTACTCAAAACCAACTAAAAATATTATGAATTAACATTTAATTTAAACAAATTATTTTTTATTAATTTAATTTTTTAATAAATAAATATTTTTAAAAATATATTTTAAATTAATTTTAAATTTTAAATTTTTTACTTATATTCTAATTTTTTAAAAATTAATGCAATTTAAAATTTTCAATTATTTTAATAATATTAAAAAAACAAACATGATTTAACATACGTAAACTATTTAAAAACATTCAAAACATTCGTAGTCACAGCACTCTGCACATTAATCTTTGGATCCAATGACCTTATCAGCAATGCTTCACATATCACTCGTTCCCAATAACTATTAAAACTTCTCAACAAAATTCTAAAATCAGACATTCCGATATCACTTTTACAGCCTCTATTGTGTTCACTAATATTGGTCAAACCCTTCAATCGACAATGCTCTAGAACTCGAGTACAGAGATGACGGGAAGTCTCTCCAATGTATGTGGCATTACACCCATTACATGTAAATTGATAAACGAGATCAGAATAAAATCCAACCGGAGTTTTTGATTTATTAATAAACATATTGCGTACCTTACACGAATTAGAGACGATCTTATACTCTAAATTTCCTATCAGTTTACCCAACTTCCTCTTATAATTTGTAAAGCCTTCAGAGTACGGCAATACTAACACATATTTAGGCTCAATTTTTTTATATCCATTTTTACAATCACCCAGATCAACACTCAATACACACCCATCCGACAAATTACACTCAGACTTTCCAAAACATGGATCCTTAGGATTTTTAATCAATTTATCAACAGTTTCTTTTATCATCAACAATAAAAATGATTTAGAATATCCATTCTTTATCAACAACTCAACCAATTTATCAACACTTTTTACCGAATTAGCAAAAGTAGAAGATAAAGCCCATGAACGATAAATCAATCCTTTCACCATATTTCTCTTATACTTAAATTCACAAAAGCTTTCTGGAGAAGTATAAAGACCAGTATCAGTTGGTTTTCTATAAATCTCTGTCTCATACTGTTTATCTTTGCGTTGAATTAACAAATCCAAAAACGCAATTGATGACTTTCTCTCCGTTTCACATGTGAATACAATGTTTTTATGTAAACTGTTCATAAACTGCAAAAACGGTTCTACATGTTTCTGGTTTTCAAATATAAGAAAAATATCATCCACATACCTTTTATAAACAAAAGGTTTTTCAAATTGGAAAGAAGCAAGTTTCTTTTCAAACTAGCCAAAAATATTGATGCATCGTTGGTGCTAAAGAGGAACCATAGCGACTCCATCTATTTGTTGATACCATTCATCATTGAAAAGAAAATTGACATTTGAAGTAGCAAATTCAAGAAGTTTTCGAAATGCCCTTCTATCCAAAATGTGATGTTCCGAATCATTTTCATTCCACAGCGCACCAGCATAAGTCATTGTCTCAACCAGTGGCACATTCGTAAACAAACTACAAACATTTCAAACAACCATAACATCATTCATACTTCGCTTTTTGTACTTTGCCAATACAAGAAACAAAACTCAAAGCTATCCTTACATTCAAAACTCATGATCGCATTAATGGTGCTTTAATAATCCATCTAAAAACTTTGCTATTTTATACTGGCATATACCAACCATCGACAAAATTGGTCTCATAGGTACACATCTTTATGGATTTTGGTAGCCCAATAGTTTAGCTGGCTGCGATCCTATTGGACGAATAGACTTACCTACCTCTTCATCAATAAGCTTCTTCTCAATAAAACCATTTAACATGTTTTGCACAAACTCTTCATCCTTAAGAGGAGGCCATTTTCCATTCTTCTGACCCTTTGGCAATTTCACAAACTGAGGAGAATTTAACAAATCATTTAACTTATTTACATACACATCATGGTCAAGAATGACTATCCCATTTCCTTTGTCAAACTTACAGATATTTATATTTTTTTTAGCTAAGTTTTTTAAAGTCATAAAATTTACTATTATTATTATTATTATTATTATTATTATTATTATTATTATTATTATTATTATTATTATTATTATTATTATTATTATTATTATTATTATTATTATTATTATTTATTATTATTATTATTATTATTATTATTATTATTATTATTATTATTATTATTATTATTATTATTATTATTATTATTATTATTATTATTATTATTATTATTATTATTATTATTATTATTATTATTATTATTATTATTATTATTATTATTATTATTATTATTATTATTATTATTATTAAAAGTTCTATCAAGAAAAGATGAGTCAAGATGAAGAATGCAGTTATGTATTACTGGACATAATGAGCTGTGAGCAAAGCTCGCGTTTATTCGTAAGATATAACGATGGTGTCACCTTCAAAGATCTCTTACCTCTGTTGCGATTTGACAAAGCAACTCATAACTCATTTAATCTTTCTGTTTATTAACCTGGAAAGTTTATTATCTTTTGCAAGTTCCTGTAATTCTTTTGTTACTTTTTTGCAATATTTTATTGTTTGTTACAACTTGGTAAAATAATTTATCATTGTGATGCAATTCATTGAAATACATTATAATTTAGATACAATTTGATTAAGTTATTTCACTGCAATTGACTGCAATATTTTCTTATCTTGTTACAACTTCATGAAATAATTTATCATTGTTGTGCAATTTATTGAAATATATAACTTGGATGCAATTTAATTAAATAAATTATCATTTTAATACAATTTACTGTCTTGATGTTTAGTCGAAAATTGACTTTATGTTCGAAATTCGAAATATTTGACCCTTCTCCCTTGACCATATAGGCTCATTAGACGCATTTTGTCTCGTGGAAAAATACCTAATATATTTTGTTTGACTGAAATCTGACATTTCGTTAAAAATCTAACACTAACCTAACCTCCTTTCAACGACAAAACCACCCAAAGTACCCTAAAACCATGGTTTTTGAACACAAATTCGGCTTTTTCATCTAAAATAACCTAAAAAAGAATATTGGTATTGTCAGAAAACTGGCAACTTTAGAAGTCAATGTACACTCATAAAATCAGTAATATGCTAACGATGCTTGGAAATCGGGTACATCAATAATATTTTATTTAATTAATTATTTTATACTTTTAAATTGTGTAAGCCAGCCTTATCGGATAGGATTCCAGAATGCATGTAACGCTGTAATAAAAAGGTGTCGATGGTGAATACTTTGAGCATTTATTGTAATTTATGTTTTAAATAAAATTTAAACATCTGTTACCTTAAATAATAATAAAAAATTAACATTTACATTGTTTTAAAAATATTTCTAAAAAAAAAATATTTCGTCTATTTCCTTTTGAAACACTGTATAATAAAATTACACACTAGAATTTCCTTTCGAGATTAACTAGTATTAAAAAAAACAAAAGATTATTTTAAATGATAGAAAATATTGACAAAAATCTACAATGTAAATAAATACTATTACATTATGATTTTGATTTTTAAAATTATTTTTTAAATTTCAACGTTTTAATTTTTCACAATTTTATTGGGAAAATCTAAGAATTGAAACAATGCAATGACGAATTCTAATTTACAATTGTTGATGATTAGTAAATCTTAAATAATTTATACAAAAGATTTAATTAAAAATTATGCAAAAAAAATTGTAATTTAAATTTAAAACAAAATTACAAATCCATTTGTTTTAACAAATTAAAATTACAATCAATATGATAGTGAAATAAAATTAAGTCTGTTACTAATGGATTTTATCAATTGCTCAATGTAATTTATCATATGCAAATCATTTTATATTTTATTAATCTTTTATCAAATATTGATTTCGGTTATTAACTGAAATGTACAATTTCTTTTCAGATTCGATCTAATCACTTTCTTTGAGTTCCACAAAGTAAATTAAAAATTAAATAATTAAAATTTTCAACAAAATTTAACTGAATCAGATTTTGTAGAAAATATTATGTCACTTATAAAGAAATCAGAGGTGAAACACAAAAAAAGTCCTTATAATATAATTAATTATAAGTTAAAAAATTAATTTAAAATTAATTAAAAAATAAGAGAAATAAAATTAATTAATTTCTTATAAGAAGTGAAGAAAATATATGTCTGTTGATAAAATAAGTGAATGAAAAAATTTTTTCTTGTAAATGAGAGTTTAAACAAAATTCAAATAGAATTATCCAACTCAAATTATCTTTTCTTAGGTGAAAAGTGGTCTCATTCATTAATTATTAACTGCATTGTTTTAATCTTGTTATATTATCTATTTAACTATTTTGGTACAGACCTAAATAAAATTAAAAGTAAAGTTTTATTTTTTGATCGCATATAAACGCCCATAGTTCTCAATATGATTTCAAAATTAAATTATAACAGTTGAATTAAGCATTATATTCTTATTTATACATGTAAATAAAGTTTATATCATCTCTACTTCTATATGAAATTTGTACTCGGACCCACTGTTACATAATGAGCTTTCGAATGCTTTAGTTTTATTTACTGATACTCTCATTACCATTTCAATAAATTATAATAACTAAATAGAATCTACAGTAACTTTTTGCATGCAATTTACCGTTTGTTGTTTCAAATTTCTCTTGATCAAATCTTTTCCCTGATGATAATAATCAAAACTGACTAATTCCTAATATACGGCAAAATTTATTCATAAAATTCCTTCTTAATTCAGTGCCATTATCAGTTTCCTGGAATAATAAAGACGTGAATCTATTGCCCATAATGAGACCTTGAATTTAAAGATATCAATCATTCTTAATAGACATTTATGGATTTCTGGAACTGTAGCATCATATACTTTCTCTACAACTCATTTTTATTGCCCGAGCATTCTTTTCATTCTGCACATACAAAACAAATATAAAAAAGGTTTCAATTTCTTTATCATTATTGTTCTTCTGAAATTATATTAAATTCTGGTTTTTACACTTCGGGATGGCAAAAATTATTGACAATTAATCTTCAATATTTTTAAATTTTACTCTAATTATGCTACAATAATATTAATAATTTTTAATTTGGACTCTTTTATCTTTGTTGTTTTCAATTACCTTTACGGTTCTATGCTATAAAAGTGCTTCATGATATATTTCATATTGTTTAAAATTTTTAAAATGTTTAAAAAGTTTGCTCTTTGAGCTCAATTTCAATTTGACTTACTGAAACTTTGCCATTCAAATAAGTTTTTACAATGGAATAAATTTCGAATTCTTTTACATTTAGCACTTCTTTTACATTTACCAATTTTTCTCCTTTATTTTAAAGTTTACAAACTTTGCATTTCACACAATACAAACAAAATATTCGACATTATCGCTATTAAAACATTTCGTTATTATAATTTTATTATGTATGATACAATTATAATAACGGAATGTTTTAATCGCGATAATGTCGAATATTTTGTTTGTATTGTGTGAAATGCAAAGTTTGTAAACTTTCAAATAAAGGGCATAGTATAATAAATAATATACCTATACATATTATTTCCACACAACTTCGAAACATCATTTAGTTTATTATACAATAAGTGATATTCAGTATATTTTCCAATATTATACTAGTTTCTACCTTTCTGTAAATATTTTACTTTTTAATATTTAATAAAAACTTTATTTACATATTGTTTTATATCGTTGAAATCTTCATCGTAGCATTTTCTTTTAAAAGTTTAAAATAAATATTTGATTTCTCGTCATCTGCTGAAATATGATTTCCTTCCTTTATCCTATTGAGATCTATAAATGTGTTGAGGATACCTAAATAATAGAGTAAAATAATTAATAAAGATGTAAAATGATTGTGGAAACAAGGATAAGTGATTAAAATGTGGTTCTGGAGCTTAATAAAAAGGGAATGAAAAAGAAATGTCGAATAACGAGAAGGGAATAAGAGAAAATCAATAAAATAGACAATTGAATAAAAGAAGGTCATTTATAATTACCAAGTGCAAATTTAGGAAAACAAAAACAAAGCAAAATTTTCACGTTATTTCGAAAATTCTTTGGGAATGTTGTTTGGGAATCCGTGAAAGGAATCTCTAAAAATTATTTATCTGGACAGCTGTCAGTGATTATAGAGGACCAAAGGGAATTAGCGGTAAAAGGTATTGTAAATTCATACTTAAAATCAAAAAAAAAAAAAAAAAAAAAAAACATAAAAATAAAATTGGCTCAAATCGCCTGTCGACTAAAAATCATGAATGTTTTATTTTTATTTACTTTAATTATTTGTTTAAGTCAATAATATTATTTATTTATATTTTAATTATATTATTATTAAATTTAATTATTTGTTTAAATCAATAATATTATTTATTTTTAAATTATATTATTATTAAATTAAATTGTTTGTTTTAATGAAGTGAATTAAATAATTATTTTTTATTTTCATTTAATTATTTATATTTAATTATTTTTAATTATTTTTTATATTATTATTATTTTTATTTTATTATTAACATTTTTTTTTAAATTGCAAGTCTAATAATAATTTTTCATTGTAAAAAATAACTTTTAATCCATACAAATATTTTTATTGACAATAAAGATTAAATAAAAAAGATTAATTTTTATTTCAAATCAAAAATATCCGAGTAATATGTTTTACGCATTTCGGCCAACAATATATGGATTGTTTGGTCACGTTTGAAATCGTGGCAACATGGACATCCATTTGAACATGTTACTCTCATACTATCTTTACAAACAATGCAATTTGCAACACATCGGTCATCAGATCCCTGAACGTTGTCATAGTGAATCTCGAGAAGTTCTTCAATGTTAATCCCTGTGAAATGATAAATTTTTGTTGCGAGAAACTCTGGTGCGCAATAATCCAACGTATTTTTAATTCTTGGATAAAGTTCCTGAATTTTCTTTAAAATTACTTGAAAGAGATAAACTAAATAATAAAATAAAATACATATTTAAATATACATGATTTACCTTTTGATATTTTTTAATACTTAATAAATAAACAAATTCAAACAAATATTTATTAATTTATTAACATAGTTATTTCTGATTTAATATTTTCCACATAATCAGTATAATCCAAGGATTTTATTCCGAGTATTACTACTTTCCCACTTGAAAATATATTGACACATGATGGATTATATTTTTGAAGATATAAAGCTGGAAATATTTCTGGTTCAAATATACAATTCACGTTTCTTTGTAATTCATATAGATTTATAAATTTTCCAATATCGATTGTTACAGTGATTGATTGAATTTGTAAATCATGTATATTATATATTTCAAATCCCCAGTTTTTAGAGGTTGCTTATTTATTATCGATGATCTATACCAGGAAGCTAATAAAGAAAAGGATTTTAATAATTTATTTACAAAAGTTGCTCGACATATTGGAGTTACTGTTATTTTCATTACTCAAAACTTGTTTCATTAAGGGGGCAGTCATAGAACTCGTAATTTAAATGTCCAATACTTGGTTATTTTTAAAAACCCTCGAGATGCAACCATTATAGATTTTCTTGCTAGACAAGCTTATCCCAATGATAGAAAATTTTTAATTGATTCGTTTCAAGATGCAACAAAGGTTCCCCACGGATGTTTGTTCTTTGACTTTACACAACAATGACCTGATGAATTACGTATTAGAACTGATATTTTCAATGAGAAAGGCGTTACGATTTATAAACAAAATTGAAATCTGAAAATAATTATTTGAAATGACGTTTAAAAAAGTTATTGTTCAACCTGAAAAATCAACAAAGAAAAAGTTACAAAGAAAAGGGTTACTAAACGTAAAATATTAAAAACGAGTAAGAAGATTGTTAAAGATAAAAAGTGGATTAAAATATAAACAAAACAACTAGATGAAAAATGTATTTAATATGAAAGTTGAACCATACTTTAATGCCTTGATGAAGGCTCCTAATAATAAAAGAATGAATATTTTACAGAATTTTCCTTCATTTGTTATAGATGATCTAGTTGAAGTTATTGTTAATGTAGTTCGTAGTAATGTAAACATTACTAAAGTTAAAAAACTTGTATTACAAAAGCATAAAAGATCACTTTTATCTTTAGTAAACACTAAGAATCGTCGTTTGATGCGAAAAATAATATATAAACAAAATGGTGGATTTTTGGGGGCATTAATTCCAATAGTATTATCTGCAATAAGCGCAATTTCATCATTAACTTCTTAATGGGTACCAAGAATTCATTACCGGATAAACATAATTTAGATTTAAATATTTTGACAACTTGTTGTAATAATGAAGGAAACATTAACCAAAAATCGAAACACAGTGAAAAAGCTCGAAAAAGTATGGACAGACCCAAAACATCCCGCTGGTTTTGGTGGTGTAAGAAAACTGGCTAAGGAAGTAGTTAATTCAAAGAAAGAAACTCAGAATTGGTTATCTGGGCAAATGGCGTACAGTTTAAATAAACCAATGTTGAAGAAATTCAAAACCCGTAGTTATAAAACAATTGGAGTTGATGATTTATGGCAAATGGATTTGATGGAAATGATACCATTCTCTAAAATTAATAAGGGATACAAATATATTTTGACATGTGTTGATATATTTAGTCGATTTGCTCGTGCTATTCCAACAAAAACAAATCGGCCAATGAAATGGCTGAAGCAATCAAGGAATTATTTATTGATGGCAAGCCTCGTAATTTACAAACTGATTTGGGTATGTAATTAAATAAATAAATTAAATTATTCTTTAGTAAAGAATTTTATAATAGTAAGTTAAAGAAATATCAAAGAATAAATCATTACTGTATTTCTCATTTAAAGCTGCCCACGTGGAAAGATTTAATCGAACTCTAAGAGATCGCTTGAAAAAATATTTCGTATATAAAGGAAATAAAACCTGGATAAATGTTTTACCGAAAGCAATTTATAGTTACAATTATTCGCCACATAGGGGTTTAAATGGAATGCGACCAATTGATGTTTATTCAACGAATAATATGGATAATTGGATATCACAACAATCTGATTCTATCATTAAAAAGCCTAAATATAAAGTGGGTAACCACGTTAGAATAAGTAAAATCAGTGCTTCTCCTTTCATCAAGAATTTCGACAACAATTCGATGAAATATTTTAAATCTCAGAAATTGATACCAATCAGAATCCTGTAATGTACTTTATCAAGGATGAGGAAAACAATCAAGTTAGTGGAAATTCTACGAACAGGAACTCCAAGTTATAGAAGCCTCTACTGTATTCAGAATTCAAAAGATATTAAAAACCAAGGATGTTGGTAAATATAAACAATACTATGTTAAATGGCATGGATATGAAACTCCAACTTGGATATCTGAAAATCAATTAATTAAATAAATATTATGAAAGAAAACCAGTTTTATATGATTTTACCTAGTAATAGTTATCCTCTTATTTTTCCTAATATAATGAAGCTAGTAATTTTAATGTCGAATTTCAAAATCCTATTTACTTGGATGGTGAGTGGGAAGTTGCTTTGATTGATTTTACTTTTGTGTATAAAACATTTCGTTTTATAGTAATTCTTACCTAAGTTATAAAACGATGAAGAGTGGTACTGAAATAAAATATTTGAAAATAAATAATCAAAATGAAACTTATGAATTAATAAATCCTAAACATACCCCTGATGTTGATGTTTTTATTGAAAAATATGAGAACTTGGTTATTGTCTGTCCACATGTTCCATTTAAAGTAACATTCCCTGACATTCAACATGCGTTTAGCTTTGGATTAAATTCTATATCCGTCATTAATGAAGATGATCATTGTCGATTAAAATTACCAAAATTTACAGATGATGGTGTTATGGAACAATTCGGGATAATTATAAGTTATGAAGAAAAAACAATATTTGAAAAATATTTTGAAGATAATTTACTGATAAACACATTATCTGAATTACAAGGACATTTAATGTCATTTATTCCGTCTCCGTTTAAAGAACTAAAAATTTAAAACAATGAATTGGTTAAAATAAAACTTGCAGATAACATTTCAAAAATATATTTTGACAACAATTTAAGCAAAACCTTAGGATTAAATAAACAAACTTTTAGTGATAAAGACATCATTGGTAATAAAGTTCCAAGATTATTACATCATCATCATCAAATGTTCATTTATTCGAATATTATTGAACCAATAACTGTTGGAGATGTTAGAGTTCCTCTATTAAAATCTATTTGGGTTAAAAACTATGAACAAGAGGAAATTGTACAATTAGAAATGAAGAATCCAATGAATTTACAAATTTTAACTTCAACTATAAACAACATTGAAATTAATATTCGCGATGATAGTGGAAAATTAATTAAATTTAGTAAAGATACCAAAACACATTTATCAATACATTTTAGAAAAATAAATGAATAAAGAATTTTACATAAATCTACCGAGTAATAGTTGTCTTCTTACTCATCCAAATAATAAAGCTGATAAATTTAATGTTGAATTTCAAAATCCAATTTACCTGGAAGGTGAATGGCAAGTTGCTCTGACCGATTTCACTTTTGTATACAATAATTTTCCATTTTATAACAATTCAAATATTAAATATAGTAAGAGTACATTACATACAAGTTATGAATATTTTTACTATAACGATGCAAAGAATGAATATACAATTAGTCACGACACTATATTTTATCTAGTATACATTGATGGAAATACTTTAAATATTAATTGTAAATATTTTCCATTTAAAATTTCATTTGACAGTATTGCAGAAGCTCAAAAATTAGGATTTAATAAAAAAGAAATAAATTTTGTTGAAAACTTGAATCAAATTAAAATTCCTTCAAATAATCGTAAAATAAAGTTTGATACAATTCGATTAACTATAAATTATTTTTATGATGTCGAGTATACAGATAAATTTGAAGAAAATTTAATCATTACTAATTTATCACAAATAAATGATCAATTAATGACTTTTTATCCGCATCCATTTAAATCTTGCGAAATTGAACAAGGAAGATTAGTCAAAATTGAATTGGAAGATGATGTCAGTAAAGTTAAATTTAGTAAATTCTTGGCTCAGAGTTTAGGATTAAGTGAAGAATCATATTCAGAAAAAGTTATTGTTGGATTACGTTTACCAGAAATTTTGCAAAGTAATCAACAAATGATGATCTATACAAATATCATTGAACCTATTCTTGTTGGTGATGTTTTGGTACCTCTATTGAAATGTGTATGGATTGAAAAAAAAATTATAGAGAAAAACCCAATGTATTTGTCTGTATCGTCAACATATATAAACAATATAGGAATCAATATTCGTGACGATAGTGGAAAATATATATTTGGTAAAGAAGATAAAACTTTTCTTACATTACATTTTCGTAAAATAAATGAGCAATCCTGACATTGTAAATTTTTATAGTAGTAGTCAATCTGGTGGAGAATTACCATATTTTATAAGTAAACAATATGGAACCGGTTGGTTGAAAACAATAGGTAGATTTGCATTACCTATTCTTAGACGTATAGGCAATTTTGGTATGAAAACGGCAAATGATGTAATAAATAATAATTCTGATTTTTTACCTGCTTTAAAATCTAATGCAATATCTGAAATTAAAGAATCTTTACCTAGTGTTATGCAAACTTTACCTAGTGTTATTAATAAAGTAAGTGATGTATTTAATCATGAAAATGAACAAAAAGGAGGGACACTTAAACGTAGAAAGATTATGAAGAAACATATAAACAAAAGAATGAGAGGATTCGGAACTATATTTGAAAAATGATTAGTGCAAAATCTGAATTATGTCTTTTTGATAAACCATCCCCTCAAGCCGTGATTGATCATGGTTCATTTGAAGATATTTTCCCAATGAATTCAATAACTGATGCTGGTACCTCTTCGATTCAATTTTACATTAACGGATCACAAACAGAATATTTAGATTTGAATGATACTTTGTTATATATTCAGTTGAAAGTTGTAAATAGCTTAGGTGAAAATATTACACAAGAGGCTGACGTAACAGCAAACAATTTCTTTTTTCAAACTCTTTTTAAAGACGCTGAATTAGTTTTTAATTCTACTAAAATTGAAGGAGCAAATGATAGTTTTGCACACAAAGCCCTAATTGAAACTATTATAAATTATAATCAAAATACTAAACATACATCTTTAAGGGGAATGGGTTACACTGAACATGATCTTATGCGAAAAACATGGATTGCAAAATCAAAAGCATTTTCATTATGTTCACCACTCCAATTTGATTTCTTTGATCAACCCAAATATTTGTTACCAGGTGTTAGTGTCCAAATTAAATTAACAAGAACAAATCCAGAAAAAAGTCTGACATGTACTAAATTTGTACCTAAAATAGTATTGCTAGATGCAAAATTAATGGTTAGAAGAGTTCGTGTTGAACCTTCTGTTTTAGCGGGTCAAATAAGGAGCAAATATTTGGTGATAGACGATTACCTAATTTTATCCTTGTAACTTTCCAGGGAAATAAAAGATTTAGTGGTTCGTTTTTAGATACATTTACTATGTTTGATCACTTTAACGTTAAGTCAATAACTTTAAGTAAAGGAAGTGATTATCGTGAAAAATATAGTCAAGATTTTGAAAATGATAATTATAGATACAAGTTATATGCAAAGTATTGTTAGGAATATGGGATATCTTAATAAAAATTTGAATTGTGGTATCAGTATGTCAGACTTTATAAATAAGTATCCGTTCTTTACATTTGTATTGGCGCCAGATTTCGATCTTAATCAAAGTCAGTTATCACAAAGGTAAAATTTAAGATTAGATATGAAGTTTGGATCACCCCTAACTGAATCTGTTACGGTAATTGTATATGGAGTTTTTTAAAAGGAAATTCAAATTACTTCCAATCGAACAGTATTAGTTTGAACTATAAACCAGATTGAGATTTTTTAATTGTCAAGTATGAAGTAAGAAATATTATTAATTATATATTTTTTAATTATTATTATTAGTTCTATTCAGATTGATTCTATTGGTAGAAAAATATTTGGAAAAGATTTTCTTGGAGTTTTCCCTCTAGATAAAATTCCATATATCGATGTAACAAAGCTTTGATCGTAAATACTCAATCATCTAATCTCAGTGGCGAACATTGGCTTGCAATTTATGTGAAACCAAATAAAATAAATATATTTGATCCAATGGGTTTCTATTATCCCACTATATTAATTAATAAACTAGAATCAATGTTAACGCCAATTGAATACAATCAAATTCGTTATCAAAATCCGATGACAAAAAGATGTGGACAGCATTGCTTAGCTTGGTTAAAAACAATGAAAAATAAATGAATTTATTGAATAAAGTTTCTTTACAAAATTTTTTTTTAATTATAAATGTAATTAAAGATGAATTATGTAATACGTATTACTTTTAAAGAATTAAGTTCAGAGGATTATATGTATTTAAATGTTTTTGATGTTATGTAATTAAGTGTGTTTTATAAACTAAATTTTAATTGGTCGATCATGTAACCACTTACATGTTTGTTAATATATAACTGAATACATTTTTTTTAAAAATTCACTTTTATCAAATACCAAACTTTAGTAAGTTTTTTATCATATTTTTAATTATTTTTATTTTTAGAAAATGGAATCCATAAATAATATAATTAAAGATTTAAAATCTTTAATAAAAATTATCAACAAAAATGGTCGAAATATTAAAACTCCGAGTCGCAAAAGTAAACATTAAAATGTAAGTACTATTAAATTTTTACTATCATAATTATAAAATGATAATTTTTTAATTAAATTTAATATTAACATTTTATTAATTTAAACTCAAAAAACAAAATTCAAAATAATATGATAAAAAAAACTAGGACGAATAAAGTTAAATAAATTTTATTTAAATACATTTTGCTTAAATAATTTTCCAAATTGGTTGAATAGTCTGGTTTCCTTCTTTATATCCTTGAATTCTTATTTTAATCATAAAATGTTCATTTTCTTTTTTATTTTCATAATTAATTTCTTTTTCACAATTCATTAAAGTGAATTGTTCATTAAAACTAATATCTTTGTTGATGGCTCGTAATAACTCTGTTATATTTTTTCGATCAATTTCACCAATTTCACCAACTTTCATATTATATAGGCTTTGTTTCAATGTTGTTGGTTCCTATTAAAATTTATTAATAATATTACTTTTAATAAAATTACTTACTCTAAATGAATATATGATTGGAAATTTTAAATATTCCATTGAATATTGTAAATATATTACTGGTGAATTTCTGCTTAAACTGATAGCATTTATGAAATTTTCTCAAGAATTAACTTGACATCTTCTTTTCTAACCGAGGTTCTATAAAACAATTAATGAATAATTACATAATATGAAAACCATTTACTTTAATTCATTTTATGATTTTAAACTATTTTAATCTACTTATATAAGGTTTTCAAAATAAATTAACCAATCAAATTCATTTATTCATTGTGTATAAATTAATTTAATGTTTATATTTTAGTGATTTATTTTAATGATTTTTAATGATTTATTTTAATGATTTTTTTTTAATGATTTATTTATTTGATTTTATGATTTTAGTTTTAAATTTTTCTTTTATTATAACAGGTAACCTTTACCCAAATTTTTGCAATTCTCCACAACACGATGGAAATTGTGATACGATTATGGAGAATTATTATTCTCATATCTATAACCACATCACCTATTATATTTGTCCCACGTGTAAAACCACCCATAAAATGAATTATACCGACTTTTATTTAAACCATAAGGAACATTTAACACAGTTTAACTGTAAGCGAAAATATATTTTTAAATTACCATTGAGTGATAGTAATAATAATATTAATAATAATAATAATAATAATAATAATAATAATAATAATAATAATAATAATAATAATAATAATAATAATAATATTACAAAAATAAAAGAAAAACAAATAATAATAATAATCCACGTTCTTCGAAAGTTCCTAAAGTTATAGAAACTATCATACTTTCTGACTCTGACGAATCAAAGATGGTTGATGATGTAATAATCATTTCTGATTCAGATGATGTTTTTCCTGTTGATATTCCTTCTGTTATTGTTAATCAATATGGTGGCTCGATAGCACCTATTGTTAATTTTGATTTAAATCAATCACATGCCATTGTTAGAATGGATGTTTCGAATTTAAATTTAAAGTTAATTACAGTACCCACACAGTTAATTAATAAATTAAATAATGTTATCAATCAAATGGGATCTGTTAAGATTCAATTTTGTATTGATGTAGAGTTTGGAAAAGATGGAGAATTTCAATCTTTCATCATTTCAAACTCTGCCAGAATAATGAGTGATTCATTTTTAGATGAAGGTGTTACTCTTCTTGATGAAAAAATAACATTAATTAATGATAAAGGTAGTAACTGGGTTATAAATAAAATAAAAGAAATTCATTTTGTTCTTACCAAGTTTTCACAAATAAATCGGTTGAGTGGTCATGGATTTATTCCAACACCATTATCATTATTAAATAAACATTGTACTGTAAATGTTGCTAATTCCGATAATTTATGTTTCATTTACAGTATTTTAGCTATTTTAAATCATGAAAATACAAGTAACCATCATAGAAATGAAACCTTTAGCTACAGCACTTCTGAACTTGACTTTTCACTTTCGGATTTACCTATGAGACTTTGTGACATTCTAAAATTTGAAGCTAAAAATACAAATCTTTCAATTAATGTCCTTACGTATGATGAAAATAATTTAATTAATGATTTTTCTAACCCTGAAGTTTTCAAACATCCTTTTGTTGAAATAATTCATCGTTCTAAAGTTGTTGGGGGACAACCTATTAATTTAATTTTATTAGAAAGCCTTGATTCGTATCATTATATCGCTGTTACTAAATTAGATAGGCTTTTAAATTATAGGAATCATTCTTTTACTGACACTAGAGTTCAAAGTATATGGTGCCATCGATGTCTAAATGGTTTTCGCAATATAATTTCATTAAATAAACATAAAGGGTTGTGTGATAAAAATCAATTAGGCACAACTCTTTATACATTACCTTTAAATAAAAACTTGGAATTTAAGAATTGGGCTAAAACCGTTACTCCTCCTTTCGTCCTTTACGCTGATTTTGAGGCTATCTTACCTTCAGATGACATAGATTTTCAAATACATATGCCGAGTTTGGCCATTTTACTTTTAATTAACAATTTTACAGGTGAAAAATCATACAAGAGTTTCCTGAGTGATGATTGTGTAGTTAATTTTCTACAAGAAATAAATAATATTTCAATTAATACTGTTTTACCCTTTTATCAAAATAATTATAAAAAGAAAATATTATTAACAGACTCAGACATTCTTTCGTTTTCTTCGGCAACTTGTTGTTATTTGTGTAATAAGATTTTATCAGTACCGGTTAAGGACCATGATCACTTTACTGGAAAATATTTGGGAGCAGCTTGTTCCAAATGTAATATTTCTCGACAAATAAGGTTTGAATTTCCAGTTCTTTTTCATAATTTGAGAGGGTATGATCTTCACCATATCCTCAAGTATGGTATGAGTGATTTTAAAACGTGGGAAATAAGTTGTATTCCTGTAACAAGTGAAAAGTTTCTTTCTTTGTCAGCAAGAATCAGTGGATTAACTGTAAAATTCATTGATTCTTGTCAATTTATTAATAGTTCATTAAGTAATGCAGTTAAAACATTGAAAACTCTTCCTTTAACTCGTTCGGAATTTGTAGGTAGTATTATCGATACTAAAGGTATTTTCCCTTATAACTTTGCAACTTCTCAAGAAGTGTTAGAAACTACATATGAACTTCCACCGATTTGGGAAGATGTAACTGAAGCCGAATATAGTAAGGCTCAATCTATTTGGGAAGAAACCAATTGTAACTCTTTACTAGATTATATGATGGTTTACCTCAAACTTGATGTTTTTCTTTTGGCTGACTTTTTTCAGCAATTTCGTTCAAAGTCCTTAACTCATAACCGATTGGAACCACTTAACTTTTATGGAATTCCCGGTATGTCTTGGGCATCGGCTCTTATGACTCTTGACGAACCAATTGAACTTCTCACTGATATGGAGATGTATAATTTTTTCTAAGGGGAATCCGTGGTTAATAAACATCACGTAGTATCTGATGACAACACCGAACTGCTTTACATTGACATCAATAATCTCTATGGTTGGGCTTTAAGTCAACCATTACCATATGGAAATTTTGAATGGGTCACTGATACTAATCAATTAAATAATTTAATTAGTTTTTTGAATAAGGATCTTGAATCACTGTCATTTGCTGTCACATTTGAAGTAGATTTAGAAATCCCAACATTTCTTCATGATAAACTTAATGATTTTCCAGTAGCTGCTGAAAAGATGTGCGCTCCGGGTTCTAAGGTTGAGAAGTTAATGCTAACGCATTATCCAAAGAAGAATTATGTTCTTCATTGGAGACTTTTGCAGCTTTTTGTTTCTTTACAAATTAAAATTACACATGTACATAGAGCCATTAAATATAATCAAAAATCAATATTTAAAAAGTATATAGACACTAACACACAACTTAGAGCGCAATCAACCAACGACTTAGTTAAAAACTATTATAAACTTTTAAATAATAGCCTCATCGGAAAAACCGTTGAAAATCTTAAAAAACGAATTAATTTAAGATTATGTAATTCTGCAAACAAATTAATTAATTATTGCTCAAAACCAACTTTTCGGAAATCATTTAAAATCGACAATGATTTGGTCTCTGTGTTATTAAATAAGGAATCGGTGTGTTTAGATCGACCGAGTTACATTGGACAAAATGTACTCAATTTATCTAAACTTAGGATGTATCAATTACAATATATAGAATTAGAAAAATATCGAAACGAATTCACTTGTGAAATTAATATAGTTGCTGGGGACACCGATTCTTTTTTTCTAGAAATTAAGAATTGTAAGTTAGACATTCTTTTATCTGCTATGGTTCGTGATAATCTCCTCGATACTTCTAATTATGACCCAAAACATCCCTTGTATAGTAGGAATCTTTATTCTGTCATTGGAAAGTTCAAAGACCAGAATAAAGGACTTAAATACAAGGAGTGGGTGTTTCTTCGTCCAAAATGTTATAGCCTCTTGTCTGAAGTTGAAAGTATCAAAGCTAAGGGTATAACATTGAAGGGTACTGACTTAAAACATAAGTCATACCTAGATTGTTATAACAAAAACTTAATTTTTTCTCTACCACAAACTCATATTACTAGTAAAAAACATCAATTATTTACAATTAAAAACAGCAAAACTGCATTAACAAATAAAGATGATAAAAGGGTTTGGGTGGGGAAAAATATAAGTGTAGCATATGGTCATTATAGGGGAGGTGATGTGGTTTTAGGTAACAGTCCAGAAGAATTTTCGGAGTTTAATGAAGAATATGATGATTATGAAGAATTTTGAATGAATAAATTATTTGAAAATATTCTTTGTTTTTATATATTTTTGTTGATGTTTATAATTTTTATGTTTTTAAGTTAGTATTATTTTTTATCAAGTATTAAAAAATATCAAAAGGTAAATCATGTATATTTAAATATGTATTTTATTTTATTATTTAGTTTATCTCTTTGAAGTAATTTTAAAGAAAATTCAGGAACTTTATCCAAGAAATTAAAATACGTTGGATTATTGCGCACCAGAGTTTCTCGCAACAAAAATTTATCATTTCACAGGGATTAACATTGAAGAACTTCTCGAGATTCACTATGACAACGTTCAGGGATCTGATGACCGATGTGTTGCAAATTGCATTGTTTGTAAAGATAGTATGACAGTAACATGTTCAAATGGATGTCCATGTTGCCACGATTTCAAACGTGACCAAACAATCCATATATTATTGGCCGAAATGCGTAAAACATATTACTCGGATATTTTTGATTTGAAATAAAAATTAATCTTTTTTATTTAATCTTTATTGTCAATAAAAATATTTGTATGGATTAAAAGTTATTTTTTACAATGAAAAATTATTATTAGACTTGCAATTTAAAAAAAATGTTAATAATAAAATAAAAATAATAATAATAATATAAAATAAATAATTAATTAAATAAAAATAATAATATTAAAGAAATAATTAAATGAAAATAAAAAATAATTATTTAATTCACTTCATTAAAACAAACAATTTAATTTAATAATAATATAATTTAAAAATAAATAATATTATTGATTTAAACAAATAATTAAATTTAATAATAATATAATTAAAATATAAATAAATAATATTATTGACTTAAACAAATAACTAAAGTAAATAAAAATAAAACATTCATGATTTTTAGTCGACAGGCGATTTGAGCCAATTTTATTTTTATGGGATTTTAAGTATGAAAAAATACTTAGGCTTTTTATTCGATATTTTTAGGTTCTTTAATCAAGTTTGAGTAAATTTTATTCGAAAATACTACTCAGTACAATCATAGGCGATTTAAGCCAATTTTTATTTTTTAGGCTTTTAAATCGAGAAAAAATACTTAGACTTTTTTATCATGAATTAAAAATTTTTAAAAATTTTAAATTTGAACCTTTAAACAAAAAATTATTAAAAAAAAAAATTTCGTTCAATAAAACAAAAAATTAAAAAAAAATTTCATTCATTAAAACAAATAATTTAAAAAAAAATTAACACGGATTTCGGGATTTTTTCAAGCCAAATATCCACGGGGCATTTTTCAAGCCAAATATCCACGGGGCATAGTCCTTATATCCCTCTACTCAGATAATAAAATGAAGTCAAAGCAAAGCAACTAAATCAGATTTAACAATCTCAGAAACCCGTCACAGTAGTCAAGTGGTTGTAAAATCCAATTGATCCGAAAAGTGCTATTCTTTCCGAAGAGTCGTAAGAAACACCAAGTCGTGACTGTAACAGATAATTCTTTGTATCATTTTAAAGTGGAGATAAAGTATATTAATCAATAAAGTTTATATCGTTTGGAGTTCATTACTGCTGTTTAAAAGCACGCTTGGAGTCAGATTGACAATACATCCTATTTAAATTCACCGACAATCCAACAAATGTTTAAGGTTAGTATTATTTTATTTAATTTTTTACACAGACAAATGTAATTAACATTTAAATATTTATATAGAATTAAGTATTTGTTTTCCTCACACCTAATTGAACCAAAATATATTAAAAAATATTTTTTATCTAAAGCAAAATAAATCTGGTTTGAATGGGTGAAAATATAAAACAAAAATGCTGTTTTTGAATATTAATTAAATAATAAACTTAAATGTAATCTTTGGTTATAAATATAGAAACATTATTAAGAGAATTAAGAAAATATCAAAAAGATTTATCAAAATTGAATTATTAATAGTATGAAATTATGAATTAACAAACTAAATAGCTCAATAATACAAATTTTATTTAAGAGAACAAAAAAATTAAATATTTTTTTACTTATTATTTTAAATTAAATTAAATTTCTTTATTATAAAATATAATTATGAAAATTTAATAGAAAAATAAATTGAAAATTGGTCTAAAATAATATTTGATTAAAATAACACTGAAGTTAGCAAATTTTAAAACTCTAAAACATTGATGTCATTGAAAGAAATTTAAATTTACTTAGAAAATTGAAAAATAATTATGCTTTAATTGATAAAAATTGATATTTAATTTAATAACTTAAATATTAAAAAACTGTAAATTTAAAAACTTAAATTCCTTAATTTATAAAATTTCATTTTTAATGAAATTAAGTGAAGCAATATTTTATTTCCTTGTCTTAACTGATTAATAAAAATCATTTAACTGGTTAATAGTATTATGCAAAAATCTTTAAAAAAAATTATTATAATAATTATAACAAATATTTATACAAATAAGTCTACAATTACAAACCTTTGTATTTCGAAAATGTTTTAAATTTTTATAAATTTCAATAAATATTTTTAGTCTTATATAGAAAATAAAATTTAGACTAATACGATAGGTTAGTTTTAAAATGTATTTATTATAAATCAAAACAAACTCTTAATTTATTATTTTGTTGCATTTAATGTCAAAATTATTTCTTTAATGCTAATTAAATTCCAACAATATATCACCTTTTAATTAATATCACAAAAACAATACCAATAATAGAAATGACAAAATAATCCAATCAAAGATTCACGCTAAATTCCTAGTAACTAAAAGAAACTCTCCAATTTTTTCTCAATGATTTCGAACTTAAATGTTTAAATAGTTTTAAACATTTTTCCTAATAACAGTTGAAAATAATGAAATTTTTCGACAGGAAAATGATGACCTTTATCAAAAAATCAGTTTTTACCTTTGACTTCTTACAAAACAACCTTACTAGATTAAAACAGATGAATGTATTATTATTAATATTGATAATAATGAAATTCAATAATAATTATAATAGTAATAATAATAATAAAAATAATAATAATAATAATAATAATAATAATAATAATAATAATAATAATAATAATAATAATAATAATAATAATAATAATAATAATAATAATAATAATAATAATAATCATAATAATAATAATCATAATAATAATAATAATAATAATAATAATAATAATTATAATAATAATAATAATAATAATAATAATAATAATAATAATAATAATAATAATAATAATAATAATAATAATAATAATCATAATAATAAAATATAAACTATTGAATTAATTAATTAAATTGTTTTTAATTCATTAATTATAAGGAAAATGTTAATATAATTAATATAATTAATGATCTGTCAAACTTAGGACGTACAAAGAAATATGATTAATGAAAAGCAGAATAATAATAAAGATATGGAAGTCAATAAAATGGTAAAATTTAGTAGAAGAAACGAAAGAGAATCAATTTTGTTATTCGCTGTTCAAAATAACTTATAACAATTATGATAGGGAAAATTTATTCTAAATATTAATGTAATTTAAAAATCCAAAATTTTTGTGCGATCTGTGACTATAATTAGAAGTCTATTGAGATGATTTTCAAATAAATCTTGATAACATTTAATATCATGATTTAATATATTAACACGAGATGTCATGTTGAGTGTTAATCTGGTTAAAAATTAATATAAAAACAACAGAAATAACAAATAAATTGGCGCATCAAGTTGTGCAGCCGCTATTGTTCATGTAAACTTACATTTGTTTTGATTTTTTTAATATAAAAAAGTAATGTTTTTAATTATTAAATATCATAAATATTGCTATTTTAATTATTTGACGCTAACAATAACAACAGCAGCCTATATCGCAAAAGTTTTATTAAACATTATTTCTAATTAGAACATGCATTAAAGGTCTTTCCGGGACATACTGTTAGAGTAGACCAGGCCTGTGCAAACCACGGCCCGTGGGCCAAATGCGGCTATTTCGATCCAAATCTGTGGCATTTTGGGAAATTTCATAAATTTTAAAAATCAATTGACACATAATATTTTCAAACTAATTTTCCAGACTTTAATTTCGATGCTTTGATTAAAATTAATTCATGTTAAAATTTATGAAATCAATAGTAAATTAAAATTTATAACTCAGTGTTTATAAATCATAATATTTAAATTTCATGCATATAACCCTTAATTTAAAATTAAATATAAAAAAAATTTAATTTAAAATTTAAAATCGTAATTCTTTAGACTTTCTCTAACAATGCATATATTTTTCAAAGAGAATAGTGTATAAAGAAATTTTACGGTTCGATAAAATATTTATTGTTTAAATTAAATTTTAAATATGAAGTAAGCTCGTGAAATATTGAAATAAACATAAACCTTATTTTCAGTTTTAATTTTTAGAAAATATTTTAGCTAAATTCACCGATTAAGAATAAAGAAAAACAAATAAAATGCGATTAAAACAACTATAAACATAAATGGAATTATTTCATTTTTTATTAATAAAATATTAAAACGACATAAAAAAGCAGTTATTTTGAATTCGAGTTGGTTTCAGAAAAAAAAATTAAATGAAAGAAAACAAATATTTGATTGTCATGTTTAAGAATCGGTTTAAATTATTGAGACAACCATATCTGCCATTCTATTTGTCAAAAAATCAATATGAGAAATCCTTGAATTTCATTGGCTGAATTTTACATTATACACATTTTTAAAAAATATTTCATTTTTCCTATTTTATTTTTCATTCATTGATGCAAATTTCAAACAATGTCAACTGAATATTCTTTCGAAATGACCAAATATATTTGTGGTGTGATTTTCTATCCGGTCTTTTCGATAGTTGGAGTATTTGTCAATATCAATTGCATCATCGTCTTTCTTCATGCTTCAATGAATAATAGCACAAATCGCTATTTAATTGGAATAGCATTTGGTGATCTCATGAAAGCTTTGAATGACTTCATCTATTTCCCGTCAGTTTTATTCGGAAAGCAATCAAAGATAATTTATGTTAATTACTATTCCTATGGTTATTTTCTATCACAGTATTTTGCCATTGTAACTACTTGGGTGACTTTGGCTGTTTGCTTCGAAAGATATTTAATGGTTGTCCATCCGATCTGTTATCGAAGTTATTTGGATAAAAATAAAGCAACACTCATTACTTTAGGTATTTATTTAATTATGGTTTTGTTCACGTTACCTTGTGGATTTCGGTATGAAAAGGTCTGTATCAGTATTTTTAATACATCGAAGAAATGTCTTGAATATAATTTGATTACGAGTAAATTTTGGATGAAATTCAGTTTTGGACATAATTTTCTCATTGTTCAGTCTCTTGTTCGATCTATTATTCCCTTGATGGCATTATTATGGCTTAATATTAAAATAATTATAGCTCTTAATAAAACAACAATATCTAGAAGAATGGAGTCTCGGAATCGAATTACATTAATGTTGATAATTATAGTTTGCGTCTTCATAATTCTAAGTCTGCCTGACAGTCTCATGTCAATGATGAACTGGGGCTATCATGACGCCGAGGGAATCACTCGGAAGATTATTCGCGAAATTAGTGATACGTTACTCTTGCTAAATGCCGACGTGAATTTTTTTATTTATTTAATATTCAATAACAAATTTCGGTCAGTATACAGTCACCAATATGACTGTCATCGTGTTAGAAGTTAAAAATAAGATTTTTTTATTGTCGAATCGACTTTATGATTTTTATAATTTATTTTAAACAAAAAAAAGAATACTAAATTGTCTTTATTTTCAAGAATGATGTTATTTTAATTAAAGAAAAAATAAATGCTTGTTTTAATTCATAAATTTGGATGTCAATATTTATTTGAGAATTTTTTCATTACATGTAAAATTCAAAAATATTATTATAAATTTATAAAAAAAAACATTGTTATTGTTTGACTAAATAGTTTTAATCATATTTGAAAAAAATTATAAAAAGAAAATCATGTTTTAGCTTATTTTAAAATTCGGTATTTTAATTATTTGATTATTATTATTATTATTATTATTATTATTATTATTATTATTATTATTATTATTATTATTATTATTATTATTATTATTATTATTATTATTATTATTATTATTATTATTATTATTATTATTATTATTATTATTATTATTATTATTATTATTATTATTATTATTATTATTATTATTATTATTATTATTATTATTATTATTATTATTATTATTATTATTATTATTATTATTATTATTATTATTATTATTATTATTATTATTATTATTATTATTATTATTATTTTTTTATTATTATTATTATTATTATTATTATTATTATATTATTATTATTATTATTATTATTATTATTATTATTATTATTATTTTTATTATTAATATTATAAGAACTTTTTTTTTTTGATCTGTGAATTACTTTTATTTATAAAAGACATTGTATTTACTAGAAAATTTGACTATGAATCAGATTTATTTTGTGCCGAAAATTCGTGAATACCATAAATAAATCTGATTTAAAGTCAAATTTTTGTAGAAAATACAATGTCTTATTTAAATAATAATAATAATATTATTATTATTATTATAATTATTATTATCATTATTATTATTATTATTATTATTATTATTTTGTTTATATTCATTTAATTTTACAAATAATAGTTTGTACTCTTTTATGAGTCTCATTATTATGCCTGATTAATTATTTTACTTTACCATCACATTTTATACCTAAGTCTAATTAATTTACTCATTTTTCTTGCATCAATTACGAATCAATTTTTTAATAATTATTCCTTTTTCTATCTCAATCAAACTATTAGAACTTTTACTTTCTACAAAACCTAATTACAAATTTCATTTATGCTTATTTTTATTAACATCATTTACATTAGTTAAATTATTTTACGCAAATTAAGCCTTGAAATAATTTTTAAAGTTTCCGTTTTAAAGAAAATCTAGAAATTAGCTGTAGACATTGTTCTAAATATGTTTTTAAATGAAACAAAATATTTTAATTTTGATATTTATAAAACTTGCAAAATTATTGTCAACAATTTTATTTGATTTTAAAGATTTTCGTATAATATATTTTGACAGTTAGACTTACCATCTGGCACTAAATAATTTTAATAAATTTTTTTGATGATCATCAAGCCGATGCAAATTTATGCAACAAAGATTTCTAGAAAGAATCGACTCGAAAGAAATATACATCTATCATCAATTACGGTTGATACATAAAAAATGGCATTATAAGCATACATATGGATAAATATTAACCCTTTCATTGTGCAGTAATTTTTGAGATTTCGTGTTCGATGTGCCAAATATTTCGATGATTTGTACATTTTCTGATTTGTACCTGATTGTATGAACAGATGCACAAAATTCCGATTTTAATATACTAAAAGTGCAACATTATCTTAGTATCTTTACCTGATTTATTTGAGTACTTTGCGTGAATAGTTTTGTTTAGACGAGAAAATTCGGAGCATATTGGCCAATTTTATTTTAATAATAAATATGGTTTGAGCCGTGAAAGGGTTAAGGACAAAGGAAGATGTTTTAAATAAAATATTTAAATAATTAATACAATAATATTTCAGTAGACTCGTTTAAATATCGATTTTGATTTGTGAAGGATCTAATTAAAATAAATAAGAAAAACAAATTAAAATAAATGGATTATATTTAGTTAATACTTTTTTAACATTTTAAAATAAATATCAATTACTTTAATTAAAAAAAAGCATTAGAAAATATTAAATTTTTTGACAGTTTCGTTGATATTATATATTTATTAAACAAATTACAAAATAATAATCATTTTATTATTTGCTAAATAAATCTATAATATCTATAGTTTTCCATCTTACCTGATAAATACAATGAATCTATCGAAATATAACATGAGACAGATCTTTGGTTGATGTTTTTTTAAATTTAAATCCTAGTCGTGTTTTTTAAAATATTTAATTATATATAAATTATTTTTTAGATTTTACTAATAATTATTTATTAATAAAAAATACTATTTGTTCAGCAATTTATGGTTTAAAAGAACTTGCTATTCCTGATGTATATCAATAATATTTAACTAAAAGACAATAATGAAAAGCAGATTAAAGGCAAGTATATAATAAAGAAAAAAAAGAAATTAAAAAATAAAGTAAAATTGATAAGATTCCAATATTAATAGTCTAAATGTTTTGGACATTAATTAATTCATTAATCATCTTCAGTAAATTCCTATTTCGAATTTCGTTTAACACTTTTCAGCCTTCATTTCCTTAGATAAATAAGATAATTCCAATTACTTATGATAATTAATTCTTTCTTATTATTATAAGTTTTCTATTTTTGGTAATTTCTATGATAAATATTTTTATTTGGTATAATTAAATTTAAATATAAAAAACAGAATAACTAAATGGGATTTAATTGCACAACAATAATTGATCTACAGTATTTATTAAATTAAATTAAACTAAGTTTTACAAAAGGTGCATTTTTATAATCAATATTTAAATAGTTAAATAAACAAGTCAATAATAAAATTACAAGAAAATAATATTCAAACACACGTATTACCACATATTTCACATATTTTCCTGTCATCATTAGGTGTTATAGGATATATATTTCGACAGCATAACTGTCATCTTCATGAACAAAAAACCAACTAAACATATTATGAATTAACTTATAATTTAAACAAGTTATTTTTTATATAAATTTTATTTTGTAATAAATAAACACTTCAAAAATATTCAAATACTTTTAACTAATTTTAAAATGCTATTTATATAAATATTATTTATATAAATTGGTTGAGTTGATTTTATTTTTAATGATAAAAGAGACTGTTGACAAATTGATTAAAAATCCTAAAGATCCATGTTTTGGAAAGTCTGAATGTAATTTGACAAATGAGTGTGAATTAAGTATTGATTTAAATAAAAGTAAAAACGGATATAAAAAGATTGAGCCTAAATTTGTGCTAGTATTACCGTACTCTGAAGGCTTTACAAATTATAAGAGGAAGTTGGGTAAACTGATAGGAAATTTAGAGTATAAGATCGTCTGTAATTCGTGTAAGGTACGTAATATATTTATTAATGAATCAAAACTTCAGTTGGATTGTATTCTGATCTCGTTTATCAGTTTACATGTAATGGGTGTAATACCACATACATTGGAGAGACTTCCCGTAATCTCTGTACTCGAGTTCTAAAGCATTGTCGATTGAAGGGTTTGACCAATATTAGTGAGCACAATCGAGGTTGTAAAAGTGAAATAGGAATGTCTGATTTTAGAATTTTGTTGAAAAGTTTTATTAATTATTGGGAACGCCTGATATGTGAAGCATTGCTGATAAGGTTATTAGATCCTAAGATTAATGCGCAAAGTGCTGTGACTAAAACAACGCCTAAAAAATTACACAAAATGTTTGGAAATTTTTAAAATCAAATGAACCTATTTTTTACTAGTACTCTTTCTAAAAAGATCACTTTTTTCAATATTCTTTTTTGACCAGCATAACTTTTTATATTGTTTGTTCATTTTCTTGTAATCTTAAAACCGAAATTAACTTCGTCCTATAGTCTCTGAAACATTCATTATGTTTTCAATTTTTGCTATTGTGTCGACCCAATCAAAGTTTAAGTTTGTTTTTAATGATGAGTTCATTTAATTGTTTGAAAGTTTCGTTTATTAAAATCTTGCAAATGTATACTGTATTGTCGGCTAATTCTTTGATCATTTTGGTCTGTACACAGTCTGACTATATATTTAGCATTAAAAGGTCCACAAAAATAAATTAAAATTACCTCAAATAATGGTACAATCTCACTAACACAAACATGGTTCTTTGTTATACTAGTAACTGTCGTACGTATTTGTCACATCTTGTTTTGCTCGATTTCAACTTTTATTGTTCTTTCATTTCTTTCATTTAATATCCAGTTTTACTATATTCCGTAATTTGGGATTGCGTTGAGAATGAAGATTATTATTAAAGCTTTTTTCTATTAAAATAACTATTTTAAAAATACTATTATTAAAGTTACTATTATTAAAATTAGAATTATTAAAATCACTATTACTATAAACACTATAATTAAAAGTATTATGAAAATGGATGGCTGTAACCATTTATTCGAAGGCCGGAGCTCTGGTCTTTGTGAAATTATTAAATTATTTTTTTTCTTCTTTACATCAACATTGGTTTACTCGTTCATTTCTTTCATTTGGGCATTCTCTATTGATATGACCTTCTATTTTACAAAAGAAAATCGTTGAATATCAAGTTGTTGAAACTCTTGATTTCCATGTCAAAATGTTCCATAATCATGACATAATCTTCATTTTGGGAATTTTTTTCATCTACTCTTTTCCCTCCACATTGGTTTCTTTGAAATCTAAATTAATCTTTACCTTGAAATCTTGGAACATTCGGAATCTTTCTTTCGTTGCAAATATTCAAAATCATTATAAATCGCTTTATTAATAGTAAATATTTTTCTTTTCAAATTAATTATTTTATTTTGATAATGTTTTTTTGTTTATAAATGATTTTGAATTTTCTTAGCTGGTTCAGATAAATGTCTAAAACAGCGATAAACAATTTTCTATTATTGTCAGCAACTCTGTGACTGCATCTTATAAGCATTCTAATAGCAATTATTTCGTCTTGAACGTGTCTGTGAATAGCAAATTTAAATTTGAAAATTGGGAATTTAAAGTAAAATTTTTTGATGTTTGTTTCTTTTGATTTGTGGTAATTATTTTTCACATTTTATGATATATAATGTAAAATTATGATTAAATGAAAATATTAACTTTACTTATTATTATTATTATTATTAATTTAAAATTATAAATCATAATATTAAATTTAACAAATCATTAAAATTAAAATTTCAACAAACATTACAAAATTTATATATATATATATATATATATATCGAAAAAATTATGACCCATTATTAATAAAATCTCGAAAAAGAAAAATAAAAGAAATATATTTCGAGGAAATTATCCTCATAATAAGTCTGCCATCATAATTTTAGGGGATTATGATTTAATCACCAAATTTTCACATAAAATGTTTTCCAACTTATTTTTGTTTAAAAGGTTTTATATAAAACTTTAAAATCTTGTAAATCTGTTGTGCCTTTGCACATTTTTCTATGCTCAATTATATTACTCACCTACTCTTAATCAGCTATGTTCATGAACCCGTATGAGAAGGTGACGGGAAGTCTCTCCAATGTATGTAGCATTGCACCCATTACATAAACGTTTATACACTAGATCAGAAACTAAACCTATTGGGGTTTGAGATTTATTACTAAGAATATTTATTGATATATATATATATATATATTTATTTATTTATTTATTTTTAATATTTTGATTTTGAATTTTTTGTTATTTGAATAGTCATACTGTAGATTTTTCTGAATTTTTTTTAAATTAAAGTTTTTTGTTTTAGCAATTGCTTGTTAATTGCAAATTATCATTAGAGTTCAAGTAGTATTATCTTGTAACAATGATTTCGGTAAACTTCTTGGACAAAAAGCATTCAATTAAGTTAATTGTTATATAAGACGATAATAATGTTTCGGAAACAAAACAGTATTATCATTTTAAATAATCGCATAAAAGAAATTTAATTTTAAAAATTTGTTTTCTTGTAAAATGTTTTATTGTAGTAATAAATAAATTTAAATGCAAAATTGATATATATATTTATTAACTACGCTAATATTACTTACATTATATATTTTTGTTTATTTACTTTTGACGCTTCCAACCAACTATGGTTTTCTAACATTTCTATATTATTACAATCGTATTATTTAAATAATATTTCTTGAATTTATTTCTTTTTTAAAGTTAGTTAATGTTTAATGAATTCACATTGCCTTATATTTTGATTAATAATTACAAAAGTAAGTTATTTACCTTTAAAACTTTTAAAATTCATTGCCTGTTAGGTAATATTAAAATTATTTTTAACATCTATTTTTATATAAAAAGAATGTATAATTTGACAAGAAATAGTTTTAATAATTAAAAAGAATAAGAATAATTTACAATTTTTTGATTAATTTTCTATATTTATTATTTTTCTTAGGCTTTTTTAACACTGTCGAAATATATAATAAAATGTTTATTTATAATCATTTATATATTTATTTATATATTCATTTATTTAACTCAGTTGCTTAAAAACGAGCAAATACATCTTAAAATATTTCTCAGAGATAATTTTTTTAAAAACCTTTAAGATGTTTAAACAATATATTAATTTACAATTTTAATTTAGATTTTAGTAGTAGTTGCAACCAAATTATAATAACTTAAAAATTTTATAGAATAAAGAATTTAGTGAATAAATGTAATACTTAAAAGTTAATTTTCTTATATTTATATATTGAAGGAAAATGAAATGTGATCAATCCATTGCCTTATCTCCTTAAAAGTCCTTCAGAATAAACCTCTTAAAAATATCTTCAAATTTCATAAATTCAAATTAATTTTAAATTGTAAAATTATTTTTAATAATTTAAATTTATACCTAAAATACTACTGAATTTTATTTGTACAATGTAAGGTATTATATTATTTTCAACTTACTGTATTTTCTAAGAATCATTACTAAATTATTTATTTGTGATACCATTGGAAAAGTATCATGAACAACCATTAAAAATTTTGAATAGTGATACTATTTAGAGGTTTTGTATTTAAAAAATTTATATTTTTAAATTTAATACATTTATTCATCAACGGCATACAATTCATTTTCTTGTTCAATAATTCCCATTTGACTAACATTTATTCCGTTTAACGCAACTGTTTCACACAATACACAAAACCGGTGGCATAAATAAACTTTTCCACATGAAAAATTTTTAATGATACTATTAGAATAGTATCACTAAGAATGATTGATAAAATGATACTATTAGGTCTAGTGGTACTATTAAGCATTGGTGTATCTATGAATATTATTAGGGGAGGGTTGGAGTTTAGAAATATTTATTAATATTATGACCAATCATTTCAAGCGTGGACTAATGAAAGAAATGAAAGATTTCATTAAAATCAAAAAGTTCAAATTTATCAAAGACTTTCAATTTCCAAGTGAACAACAGTCAACAGTGACAGTCCAAAGAAGAAAATGGAATTATAATCCTAATAATCATTATTGTCTATTGTAATTTTATTTTAGGCTTCATCACCCAACAACAATTTAGGCTATAATGATAAGTCCAAAAGCCTTTTCTGTTTGATAAATTCATTGATTACTTCAACTGTAGATGGGGTATGTGCTCGATGGATATTCAAAGGAGCAGTCCATTGAGTAGTGTTTCGTTGGTAGTGTTTCGTAGATACGTTTTAAAACGTCGGATAGTTGATGATGAACGCTCACTGGTGCATGTGTATACGGGTAGTATGGCTAAGACTTGCAGAAGCTTTCTGACAGTTGGTTACAATGCAACAATACAGGCAGCTAGAGAGCGTGGGAGTTTAACCCTCTAAACCCCTTTTGGCTACGGTATTGATATAAGGAGCTAACTGTTATTTATTAAAATAATTTGCATGATGTATTATAAAATTATTTGGACTAATTATTACCTATTTATATTGTTATAATCGACTTTTTAAAATTAATTTAAAATTAATAGACGTCAATATCTTTTCTATTTAATATAAATATGATTGCTTAATAAAAATATAAATAAAAACAGATTTTGAATTATTTAAAAAATACTTTGGTAAATATGCTAAAACAAAATTAAAATAATTTCAAGAATATTTGATTTAACAACAAGCTTTGTTTTAAGTTATTCATTCGCAAACCGTTATATATGAGGAAATAATTAACTGGAAAATTATTGAAAAGATGTCTAATAAATAAATAACAAAATAGAAACAAACAAGCGTTTTAAACTTATAAAAGAGAAAAGTATTAAACTGTATTAAATATTATAGAAATTATGTGAATCTAAAAATAAACAAACATTGTTTTATAATACATTATTTTATTTTAATGTTTCTTATTATGTTTTCGTAAATTTCATGAATCAACCAATACTTGATTTATATCAAGATTTTTCTATATTTTAAACCTGTTATAAATTTTATGTTATTTTCTTTGAGAGATTAGCTTACTTAAAAAACTGATGAAATCCACGGAATTCATTTCACACTCAGACATCATGGCGACAGGTTTATTCTCAAATTTTAATCTAAATATTATATATTTATATATATATATTATTTTAAAAATTTTTATAAAAATATATTCAATCTGATATTATTATTTGGAAATATTTGACATAATTAATTTCTTTAAACGTTATGGATCGTCACATTTATTAAAATATTTGATAAGTAATAATAATAATAATAATAATAATAATAATAATAATAATAATAATAATAATAATAATAATAATAATAATAATAATAATAATAATAATAATAATAATAATAATAATAATAATAATAATAATAATAATAATAATAATAATAATAATAATAATAATAATAATAAGATAAATCCAATAAAAACTCTTCGTACGATATATTTTGACTGCATAACTGTCATCTTCAGGTACAAAAAACCAACTAAAAATATTATGAATTAACTTATAATTTAAACAAATTACTTTTTTAATATTAATTTAATTTTCTAATAAATAAACACTTAAAAAAATATTTAAATACTTTTAACTAATTTTAAAATGTTATTTATATAAATATTATAATTTTTTATCTATATTACATTTTTAATGATAATGCAATATTTTATAAATTAAATTATTTTAATAATATTAAAATAAAATTTTATTTTATAAAACAATACACAAACATGATTTAACATACTTAAACTATATAAAAACATTCGTAGTCATAGAACTTTGCACAGTAATCTTTGGATCCAATGACCTTATCAACAATTCTTCACATATCTCGCGTTCCCAATAATTATTAAAACTTTTCAACAAAATTCTAAAATCAGACATTCCTATTTCACTTTTACAGCCTCTATTGTGCTCACTAATATTGGTCAAACCCTTCAATCGACAATGCTCTAGAATTCGAGTACAGCGATGAAGGGAAGTCTCTCCAATGTATGTGGCATTACACCCATTACATTAAATTTGCCATTTGTTTACTTAACTTCTTTTTATAATTAGTAAAACTTTCAGATTACGGCAATACTAACAGAAATTTAGGTTCAACCTTTTTATATCCCTTTTGCCAAATTTATTTAATTATTTAATTATTATTATTATTATCATTATCCTTATTATTATTATTATCATTATTATTATCATTATTATTATTATTATTATTGTTATTATTATCATTATTATTATTATTATTATTATTATTATTATTATTATTATTATTATTATTATTATTATTATTATTATTATTATTTTTATTATTATTATTTTAATTTTTTACTGTTTTTACTGTAAATTTAACAGAAAAGGAACAAATATCAGAACAACTATACAAATAATGGTTTCAAGAAATATATTAGCAATTTTGTTTTTTTCTAACATCTTGACAATTGGTTACAAATACGTAATTAACATGAAAACTAACTAACAAAACCAACAAGCGTATTTACTTATTGCGAAAATATTAATATGTTTATTTTGTTGGAAAAACTGAAATTACTCGACAATGTTCTTTTTTTAAATGCAAATTCTGTCAGTTTTATTATCAAAGAAAATTATGAATTTAATTTTTAAGTTAATTTATTTTCATTAAATATTAATTACAATTAAATCTATCAAACTGCATAAATATATCAAACGTAAATATTGAAAATCGTAAAATTTGACGAATAAAATTTTTATTTCGTTTATTTATATTTTTTTCATACCGAATTTATATTAAGTAATGCTTTTTTTGAATTTTGTCATTAATAATAAAATATATAGTTATCGGAAAAAATATACAGATACGCGAATAAAAAAGTTTGATTGAAACTCCATAGTTTTTGCAATTGGAAACTAACCCCGATCTTTTCTGGATGTTTCTAACTTCAAGTTACACAGATTCCTGCAATACAAAACTCAATACTTAATGTAGTTTGCATTTATCCTGAGTGTCGACTTACGCGTAACTTGAGGGATACCTGTATTCCAAACGCTAAATGTAAGCGATGAGTACTGTGTAGTAAGAGCTCCAGCACACTTTACCGTGTTAGTTTCATCGTTTGCTATCTTGACACACTGCATTGGGCCAATTTTTAATAATTTTCAAAATTTTAATTTATTAAATTTTAATTATTTAAATTTTAATTTTTATCACTTTTGCATTCAATTTTCTGAATACTTTAATTCTCATTGCACCACTTAAGAAAAACTTCAACATAACCATTTGTTTTAAATTTTTTAAAAGATTTTTTTTTTATTATATTCATTGTTATTTTATATTAATTACTTATTTTATTAATAAAATTTTGTTAATTATTTATTTAAAAATTATTTTTATTTTAATTAATAAATTATTTTGATTATTAAATTGTTATTTTTTTAATTTTTTTATTGCATTTTTAGTTAATTATTTAATTTATTACATTGTGTAAATTAATAATATTACTGTTATTATTTCTTTATTATTATTAATTATTTTCTTTATTATTTTTAATTCAAGGTAATAGGAGTGTAAACAATAACAAGGAGGTTTTAATTGGATAAAAATTTGATGCAGACAATTATTCAATTTAATAACAAATAAAGTTGAGTTACATTTATAATAAAACAATATTACTAGTTTGCTAAACAAAAATGGATATAATAATGCTAAAAAAAATATAAATAGATGAAAACAACTAATTAATAGATGAAAATAATAAATTATTAAAAGAAATCAACAAGCTTAAAATTAGAAACGATAATTTGTAAACTAAAAACATAGATTTAAAAGATGAAATTATTAGGATCTTAGAAGAAAGTGAATTATCAACAAAAGAACATTGTGAAGTATTAGATGAATTTATTTTATTTATACCCAAAATAAATTCAATGAGTAAAGAATATGAAAATTTAAAAAAGGAAAATAAAAAGATTAAGGAAGAGTATGAAAAAATTATGAAAGGAAATGAAAATATTGATAGCAAAAGAAAGTAAGGGAAAATACTTAGAAGAGCAATGAAAAAACAGGAACATAAAGAAGAAATAAAATAAAAATAATTGATATAAATCTAATAATTACCCCTAAATATTTAAGTTTTATAGAAACAGTAATTGACCGTCTCACACGTAAAATAGATTATTTAACCTCGATAAATTATTTATACGAAATCATATTTTTTAAAGACTCTTTCTAATATTTTGATTAAACGTTTCCACGCTCGGTTCACCTTTTCGGAAGGAGAAATCTTTATTAAAAAAATCATTTTTAATTAAGAAACCTGGGTCTCATCTAAATTTCCATAATCTTCAAGCAGAGCATGAACAAGCATTTCTGTTGCTCGGTTATACACAATCCTTCTTTTTGATATCGCGTTTTGAGTAGCTTAATTCTGTTTTCTAAAATTCTTTCTATTTCGCACGCACTACAGGATTATTTCTCAATAAATCTGAAATAGCGATTTAGTCATTCATTTATTAGGGAGGAATTTATCTAATTCCTCATCATCTATTTCAACGTTACCTATTTCTCTGTTATATATTTCCTCGTTATATATTTCGATATCACATTCCTTAACACCAGAAGCATATTCATTCTTCCTAGATTCATTGCCCGCATTTATCAGGACATTTATCAGGACACTTATGCTCTCGATATTTCCTAGCAGAGCTAAATATATTAGCACAGAATGCACATGCGAGAGATTTGGAATAAGTTACAAGGTCCTCAGGATTTACATGAGGATTTACAGGTGGATTTACGCTAGTTCGTATATTGACATAAGGATTGATATTATGATTTACAGGAGAATCCACGCTAGTTCCTATTTTTTTTCCTTTTTCGGAGTGTCAGAACGATAAAGTGACGGAATATTCAGTTCTTTCCTAACTCTCGTTATTGCCGATATCGATACTCCTATCATCTTGCATATCTCACCTTGAGTAAGTTTAGGATTGTCTATTTTTAACAATACGAACTCCATATACTTATCAGCATTGATATTAGTATTGAGAGTTTTGAGACCGACTTCGGTCACTTCCTTTAGGCTTTGATAAAAATTTCGATTCGATTCGTTCATTTTTTATTTCCTTTTTGGTTTGATTTAATTCAGACTCTTCTTGGTCAATCTCGGTCAATCTCGGTCTCTCAATACTGTTCATTTATTTAACTTGATATTATGAATCTTTAAGCCATAGTAAAATATTTCAAATTTGAATAATATATAAAGTTGTGATTTAGAGTACCAGACATTAATTCTAAAAATATTTTTATATCATCCATATCTACAATTAAATTTTCCAACCCCGAAAGCGTTCCTTTCAATACATATTTTCAAACCCGATGTTATTTCATATTTCTTAGAGGTTTCTGGTTTAAAAATATAAAACTTATTGTTTTTAAATGTAATAATAAATGTAACATCCCCAGCTATTAATTTCCTTCCAATTTTATTTCCTTCCTTTTATTATTATTATTATTATTATTATTATTATTATTATTATTATTTTATTATTATTATTATTTATTATTATTATTATTTTTTTTTTTTTTTTTTTTTTTATTATTATTATTATTATTATTATTATTATTATTATTATTATTATTATTATTATTATTATTATTATTATTATTATTATTATTATTATTATTATTATTATTATTATTATTATTATTATTATTATTATTATTATTATTATTATTATTATTATTTATTATTATTATTATTATTATTATTATTTATTATTATTATTATTATTATATTATTATTATTATTATTATTATTATTATTATTATTATTATTATTATTATTATTATTATTATTATTATTATTATTTAAATAAATACCCACTTTAAGTCAATTTCCGCATTATTTATTCATAAAATTAAATATGAAATATTTAGACCTAAACTGGGTCCTTATTACTAAAAAACATAATTTAACAAGTCTTTCGAATTCTTTTTTTTGCTACTTTTAAACCTTTAAAACTTTTACATTTAAAGTAAACGAAAAGTAAATTATCTGTGTAATTAATCTGATAAATAATTTCATAAATGGTAAATACCGCATGTTTCACTTTAACTGTCATATAATTTCTAACAAAATTCCGTGTCAATAAATAATTTTGTTTGTAATTTTTTTTAAATTTTAAATAATTATGCTTTTAAACATATTTTTAAATATTTTTTAATTTCTTTTATTTTGTTTTCTGATTAAAAGTTTCTCTTTTGATAATAATTTCCAACAATCTGAATAATTTTTCTCATCTGAAGATATAAGTGACAATTTACAAGTATAAAAATTCCACTTGGGATTTGTTAAATTCTAATTTGAAAGAAAAATATCGAGTTACTTTGAAAGAATTACATCAAAATTATTTAAATAAAAAAGTATTTATATTATTTTAACTGTAAAAAATATCTTACAGTATTTCATAAATTGGTGAAAGTAAGCATTCTATGATATCCAAAATTATTCTTAACGTTTTGTGTCGTCGTCATCCTCTTGAATCTAAAAGTAATTACTCACACTTCTTTGAAAAATGTGTTCATATTTCTATATATAGTCAATTCTTTTTTTATGCGTTTTTGAATTTATGCGGTTTTTCCCTTTCCGTTCAGTAAAGGACTAATATTTGTCAAACCTTAACCAACCAGCAAGAAAATGAATAGGATTATTTAATGATCGAAAATCTTTTCAAAAAATATAATTATTACATTGCAACAAGGGCTTACATGATTATTCTTTTATCTGATATATTTCTTTATACTGCTAGTTAGGAATCACCGTTTTACACTTTTGAAAGTTAATTTAGTTATGAGATTGTTTAAATATTGAAGTAAATGAAATGGAATTTTAATTTCTGTTGATTAAATTATTTATTTTTATATCTAAGTTTAATTATTACTATTTAAATATAGCATGGCGCTTATCGGATTTGATGATCACAGATTGATGATCAGTTCTAACGACAAATTTTCTACCTAAAAAATAATGTTTGCATTTTGCACATTGACAAATGAAGAAAGTGGATGCAAAGGAGATATCGATAAAATAATTCAATATCCGAAAAGTGATTGTAAAGACGAAGAGATTTTCCAGACTTAATGACTCAAAGAAAATAATAAAATATAAAAAGTAATCTTAGAATTCGAAGGGATTTGTTATACATCATATATAACAAAATCTATCATGAAACTAAAGAAAATAGTAAATAATTTTCATAAACAACTAGGACATGTCGGTGTAGAAAAAACATACAAAGCTGTTCAGAATGAATTCTTTTTGCTTGATTTTCTAACTGACACGAGAAAAGAAATATTGTATATACATTTAACCAATAATCGAAAGATATAAATGGAAGAATTCGAGCGTCACTGGAAAATTTTTAAGTATCTCAGTCATTTCAAATGATCGTCTTTTAAAATAACACCGAGAGGAAATAGATATTTTATCGGTATTATAAATTATTGTACTAAATGGCCATAGATGATTACAGTGAAAGATATTTCTGCGCAAACTGTGCTCAATTTTATATGGACTCAATGAATCACAAAGTTTGGATGCCCAGACTATATATTTACTCAGGTAAAAATTTTTACTGATTAAAATTTCGGAGTATGCTATTTGATGTTTTCAATATGATCATGGGAGTAAAACAAAGTTTTTCATCTCTGTATTATCCACAATGTAATGGATTAATTAAAAGATTATTTCGAACTGTAAAAGGAATGATTTCCAGTGTTTTAAAAGAAAGAAAATCTACCAGTTGAGATGAAATATAACCAATGATCGAAGGGGTAATCAGTTTTACAGTAGAAAAGAAAAAGTGTTTTTCACCTTATGAGATTTTGTTCGGGCGGCAACCCCGAATAAATACACCATTGGATGTTCATAACTTACATAATGATTTGTTTTCAGAGCAACAGAGATTAGATATAAAATTATTCTATTAATAAATTTTGAATTTTTAAATTTTGTTTAAAATGATATAAAATAATTATTTGGTGCTATCACTCACGGATATATATTGGAGAAGAGTATAATTTAAAATTATTCAGTCAGACTGTAATAAAAAAAAACACTAGGAATAATTTTTAAGATTTATAAATAGCGTGAACATATCTAAACAAAATTTTCATTATATTGTGAAAATAATATTTTAAATAAAATCAAATTTATAGAAATTAAGTCTTTAGAGAAATTGTAAAAATACATAGAATCAAAGCAGCAATTATAATACAGTCAGTGAAAACCAATAAATATGATTTTTAATTGTGAATTATTGATTTTTATAAAAAAAGTAAAATTTATTAATTTACACATATTCAAGAAAAGGCTGAATATAAACTCAAAGGATTTTACTAATAAAATAATCAACTAAAATATATAGTCAGTTGTGTTTTTGACAGTCAACGTACGTCAAAGACAACTAAGTTTAGTACTGGGAATTCTCGAAATATTCGAGAATATTGTAATATTTATTTAAAGTTTGAATATCTATGACCTTGGTTGTTTCCGTGATTGATTTGAGATCGACTTCGGGAAATTCTTTGTATGGGTTCCAGAAATGCTCAAACAATACTGCAAATTCCCGATATTCGAAACAACGTATCTGACAGACAAAGAGATATTGATTCGGATGATATTTAGTTACGTAAAGATCACACAAAACAAGAGTATGTAATATTAGTGTTTTTGTGATTACCCGGACACAATCATCCCAAAACGCAATTTTTCGATTGCACGAATAATTATAAGTTACGAAGGCTTTTCTTTTAATTTTAACTCTGTGTCAATTTGATCAAGTTTCATATAAAAAGGTTCGTCAACATGTTTAAGTATTTCTTTTCTATTTGGCTTGCAATAATCAGTTCTTTATTCAACAATTCAAGATTGGGAATTTGACTAGAGTTGTTCATCAGCATTTGGGTTTCAAATATTTGAACTGAATTATCTTTATCATCCATTTTGTTTGTTACAATCAATAATTTTGCTTGTTGAGAACAAAAAGAATTACTTCCAATATTATTCATGATCACATTTGCTTAATTGATTGACAAACAATTTCTGGTTTTCAAATCTGTGTCGTCAATACGTAAAATTAATTTTCCTTTAAAAAAATTAATAAAGTTTTACATTTTTAACATAAATCGAAAAATAACCAATTTATTAAAAGGTTGTTCAGATGCTGCAGCTTCTTCTGATATTACTTCTTTGTCAGCTTCAGCCTCATCAGTAACCTGAGCAGGATCCTGAGCCTCAAAAGCTTCACCTGTTTCTTTAATAGTCTAAAGGGGTTAATTTTATTTATAAGACCCCAACAAGGCACTTCTTATTATTCGATTAAAAATTAAAACGGTGTCCGAACAGAACTAATAACCAGTACAAACCTGTGCAAATATATATTTGGTTATGGTGAAATATTACCTACTAAGCCTTGATAAACAAATGGTTAAAGAAGATATACTTTAAATTTAGAAAGTTAGAATAAAAGATAAATTTTTTTGTTGAGAATTACTAAATAATAAAATAATTAATTATAGAAATGCGTAAAATAATTGAGGTAAAATGGATAAAAATGAAAGGGATTCTGTTCTAGAATGCTGAAAAACACGCGTGAGAAAAAGAAATTGAAAAGGATTGAATAATAAAAGAAATCAATAAAATACGACAATAAAATAAAAAAGTCGCACTTAATTCTAAATGTAATTTCTTTATCTCAACTGCTTCATCAAGAGACGAAATGGATTAACAAGAAAGGCATGAAAATAAAGACCAAAATGTGCTGTAATAAAAATTTAATTATCTGTAAGTTCCATTAGATTAGGGTTGCCATATATCCCGGTTTCAAGGTTCGTGTCCCGGTCACAGTTTTGTTTGTCCCGGTCGATTTAAAATTTACGAATGAATATATTTTTTAACGGTTCGCGTACCCTGTGGGGTGTTTTGTATCCCAGCTAAAGTATTACGCTATGGTATATTCAAACCAAAACACTAAAAGGCCTGAAATTTTATGACTTTACTTACCTATTCAAAGGCAGGATTTATGCTAATATTCAAACGTACACCATACACAGAATTGTTTAACACACATGTTATAGTGTCGTATACCCTGTGGGGTGTACATTACCCCACAGAAACTACATATTGTTCAGTAGCACTTTTCTTTCATTTCATTGTATTAGATAACAAAATCGGTTCTTTATACTACCGTTAACTTTGAACCAATTAAGCTGTATAAGATATTAATTTTATTATCAAATCAGAACGCTCTGAATCCAATATACATAGTCACATGATTATGATAAATTTAACAAATAATGATCACGAACAAGTAGGACATAAGCCCACTGTGTGTTGCACACAGATAGGTTTTTCACACCGATTGCAGCTCTTTTTAGTTTTTCTATCTCCTTGTCGACCACAAATTCACATCGTCCTTGGCTTTGTGAACATTCCCGCACCACATCTGTAAATGCGACTCCGACCGATCGCATTGTTTGTTTGACAGTTTCACGCCACTTTGGGTGGTTTTTACTTCTTTGAATATGTGGCAACACTATTTCATATCCAAGCTCTCGCTTGAAATAGTAATGTTATTCTCCAAACAGTTTCATATTGGAAATAATAGCGACATCCACGCATGTGAAAAAAATGAATAAGGCGATTTGACCGAAACATACGTACAAGTTTAATAGTAGTGTGCTGATGCCAGAATTATAATATGACACAATATCTGGTTTGCCATCACCTCTGTTCACCTGACATTCATGCATCGTCGAAAGCAACAGGACCGGCTTGTTGGACTTGTCCCAAAATGAACAAATAGTTCGATTGCCATTGTAGTAGTGCTTGCCGTCTCCTTATTTCGATTTGTTACATATTTTGCAACAGGCGGTATCTCTTTTTTCGGTGTCTCAAAGTACCAACCATTGAGGTAATTTCTCCTAAGAGGCGGCCAGCCAATGCGAATGTTGTGAAATAATTGCCCTTTGTGATGTTATGGCCTTTCTCGAAATACGAATGAGCCAACTCCATCGTAACAGCTTCGCAAAATGTTGTATATTTTTCGATCACGCCATGAGCAAATGTACTTTGGCCAATGTAAACAAGGCACTGTAGAGGCATTGCATTTCAGCGTCCGTGAGCCAGAAGATTTTGATGCCAAACTTTTCTGCCGTAATTAATCCAGATTAATCCAGATGGTGCAAGAAGATCACTATTATCATTCTCCTCCACTGAATCATCGTCACTACCGGATTAAACGTTTACGTTATCTTTATCAAGCACATCATCTTGTTCTTCAACATCATCAACTGTACTGTCATCTTGTTGTGGAGCAATTAATTCCTTTACGTAATCATCTTCTTCTAATTCATTTTCAAATTCATCTCCTTTTTTGACAGGAACGTTATAAATAAAACCATTTGCCACAGTAGGAGCGTTGCGTTGTGGAAGTTGACGTTAAACATGGTATGGCCAATAATAAAATTATGAATAGCCACTAAATATCTGTCGTTATATACGTGTCTGTGAAAGCTGTGTGTAATAGTAGTGTATGTGAGTGTATATACATGTGTGTCTCTATTATTTATTGTTTACAGTAAAAAGTGACTCATTACATTACCTACTGTGTTAAATAAATTTTCTATTGCCATTATAATCATAAGATCCTCCTATGATGTTCATTGATAAATGAAACAATATTGTTCTATCTAAAACGATTCTCTGATGAGTACTGTCATGGGACAATCGGCTTGGAATACAGAGTAATATATATATATATATATATATATATGTGTGTGTGTGTGTGTGTGTGTAATTGTCCCAATCATTTACTCTACCATGGTAGTGTGAATAGTCGCATTTGTATAGTAAAATAGTGCATTTTGAAGTGGGGTAATTTCCAACCCACAGGATACACCACCTAGATAAATTCAGAGGGTACACGAACCGTTAAACATGAAAGTCAAAAATTATGAAATGTTCCCGAGCGATGCTGGGTACGGGTCAGCTAGTATCTAGTATTGATACACGCACGTGACAAAACCGACATTCAAAGCATTACCTCCGCCCTCTCCCATTCTCCTACACCAGTTATTAGAAAAAGAAAGGCCATTTTTTACATGATATTAATTCGAGTCTATTATTTATAAAAATATTCTAACGCCCATGACAAATTTTGAGAACGCACTTGACGAGATTACCGCCATGAACGACCATCAAATGTAATTTTGGTTGCAAGAAACCTTACAGTGTTCAGTTTTTAACCAATCGCAATCTTTAAAGCCGTGTAAAGACGAATTGAAATGACGGTGCATGACACTTTTGTGTCTCGGTCTGTAGTCTAAGAATTATGGAAACCCTATATTCGATGCCATCAGAGATAATGGAAGATTTATTCTACAGGGAACGTTCTACAACTATATATTAATAATCTATAAATGCCATTATTTGGCATGGTATAAAAATAAAACATAGATTGGATTAAAACACAGAAAATGTAGCTCGAAATTAAAAAAAGAGTTAAAAGATTCAAATTTAAAAAGGCAAGTTGAAAATCGCACAGATACGAGGAAAGGGTATTATAGAAACACATGACAAAGAAATACCAAAAGCTATTGTGGCGAAAGAATTTTCAGAAAAAAAAAGCATTTTCGCAACAACAGCAGAATTAAGAATTTTTGTTATTTAATAACAATAGTTTAGAAAATTAAGCATATTCAATGTATATATATATATGCATAACGAAAAAATAAATTTATAATTAACAATTTAACAAAAAATAATCTTTTAATCACTGTCAGTGTCTGAAAAAATACGTATGCACTTTCTTGAGACTGGCTTGAAAATTGGTTTCATATTCAGATTCCTCGCTAGAAATATTCTGTATTTTAATACAGAAGCTGTGAAGTCAATGAAGTGCACAAGTCACAAGAATATTTTGCTGTTGACATATTATTAGGTACGCTCTTGTTTATGTCTTTCAATAATTCTTTATAGCGAGCCATACAGAATTTCAGATCTTTTTGGAATTTCAAACCTAGCTCAAAATTGGGATTGTTTTCAACAAAAATATTTTCCAACTTTTCTTCCAATAGCAATCCTTTTATAATTAAACTGGCACTGAGAGGAGCAGACGTCACAATTACACTTTTTTCTCGGCAATCAGTACCCTCTAGAGCAGTCTTTCTCAAATTTGGCGATAACACCACCTTGTGGGCGTTTGAGATCTAGAGGGGCCGTTAAAGGGCCCAGAAAAAAATTGGGGCGTTGACGTGTGTTAAGAGGGCTATGGTAGATTTGTAATTTTATTTACTTTTTTTTAAAATTTCACTAAAATTAACACCTACCTACTACACAATAACGAATAATTAGTTTATATTTCTACCCTGTATGATGGTATAAAAACCTAAAATATGACGTTACCTATATCTGCTGCAGATGCCGATAGATCATTCAGTAATCAAAAAATAACTCAGAACTACCTCCGTTCTCGATGGGTCAACAACGTCTGAATGGATTGGCTATGTTAACCATTAATTCTGATATCGCTAGAACTTTAAATTATCAAACCGTTATTGAAAAGTTTGTCGCTCTGAAGATACAAAGGATGATTTGAAACTTTCCATTAAGCTTTTGAAAGATATTAAATTTAATCAGGTTTATTAAATTTAACAATAAAATACAAATATATCACAAAATTTAATATTTTTAATTGAAAAAAAACCTTGAAAATTAGTTGTGGCCCTGGGTCTCAAAATCCTGTCCTAGGCCCTGAAAACAACGAATAATATATATTTAATTTATATACTCAAAACATTATGATAAAGTGTTTATATATTCGAATTCCATTCAAATAACGTAAACTTTAAATAAAATAAATTTAATTCTTTTATCGTGGTTTTTGTCACATTAAAGAAAAAGAACATAACAAATTGCATTCAAAAGGATATATCATATCACTACACACATCTCTAACTGTAAGATAAAAAAATGAAGTTCCAGTTGCAATTTCAAAAAGTTACCAATAAGGCCGACAAATTTGTCAAGGTTTAATTTTTAAATAAAAAAAAAATAAATAAAATAATTGAATAATTAAACTATTGCTTAGTTTGTGATTTTAAGGGCTTGTAAATATGAACAAGTCTAAAAGAGGTAAAATAATAAAAAGTATGTAAAAAACAAATAATAACAAAGAATACTGATATCAACAATTTTATTTAACTAACATGAGTTCTGATTTTTTCAAGAGTTTCAGTGCTGAAAATTTGTGCTAAACAGAAAACATTGGTCTGTTGTTGAAAACTAAATGAAAACAAATGAAATTGTGACAATATTGATTTTTTATTAGAAAGTAAAAAGAAATGAAATTACTATTTTACAAAAATTATTTGGCTCAATGGCAAATTTTGATCAAGTCAATATGATTTAAATAAATTAAGTCATCTTAAAATTATCATTAATTGCAGATTTGAATGAGTTATTTAATTGCTTTTAACGTCTTGCCAGTAAAATTCTCTTTTATAAATACGTTCTATAAGAAATAATTGTCTTTGTATAGTACTCATATAATTTTTATAATTTGTCTGAGAATTTTTATCATAATTTTAATGTTTGGTTGGCACTCGGTCATGAAATTCTATCTCTTAATTCGTATGTTCATATTTGTGAATGAAATTTTACATATAAAAATATCTCTCAAAGATTTTTTTTTTAAAACGGAAATATATTTTCAATTAATATAAAATTTGTTTGAATAAAGATAGTATTATTATTTCAAAAATATTTTTCATAGTTTTCTCATTTATTTTCAAATTTTAATTTGTTTTTTGTTTTTAAAAACAGTGCATCATATTATGTTAAGTAGATTATAATATCGCTACAGAAACTAATTCAATTGATTTGGATGATACAATTGCTAACAACAATCTGTTATTGATGGAAAATATGGGTGTCGTGAGTGAAGATGAACAATGGATTTGGATTTAAGGATGAATGCAAGGAATGGAAACTTATGGACTTCAGTCTGGGAACAACGATTTTTTTGAAAATATTTCCAAATTGAAAACATATTATGTTCAAAGTAAAACAGTTGAATTTAAAAAGAAACAAATGTCGATTCTAGATTTTTTAAATCTCTCTTTTTAATTAGTAAAAGCATTTTTATTTTTAGATTTATGAAGCTTTATTTAGTTATTATATTAAAACAAATTTCTTATAAATTACAACTAAGATCGTGGCACTAAAAAATAAGTTTAAATTTTTTATTTTTGGTCTATTGACAGAAAATCCTCTAAGACGGAATCTAATGGGGTCAATAAAAGTTTCCGGTTTAGAGGATTTCCGTCTTAGAAGGTTTTAAAATTTAGAATATTCATCTTTACTTCTACTTTGATTGCTTCTGCTTGAAGTATTGGCCCGGAGTGTGGAAAAATATTTGATCGTGCAATGCAAAACCAAAAAGATTTTTAAAGTTTGATAGTTTGATTCTCTTTGATTTTGAAACTAAGCGACAAGAATAAAACTTTTCTTAGATATGATTTTGTTTCGATAAACACTCATAAACTTAAGATTTGCCACATTTGAAATAAACTGTTATATCTTTTACTGATTTCTTTTCTTTTGCGTGCAATTGAACAATTGCATACTTTTGCTCTAAGAACAGGTTCACTTTTTTTTACTGTGATTTTCCTTTTCAACTATGGAGTAAAAAATCAATATATTAATTGAATGTATATTGCGATGAAATATTGTAATAATTTAAAAAAAATAGATATTAATTTATAAATTTAAAATAGCGAGTCTAAGTTTTAAATTCCGGTTTAGAGGGTTTTTTTGTTTGTAGTTTTATATATAAAGATATTAATTTTTTAAATCCCGTTCCGGTCCAGGATTTCAGTCTTTAGGATAGAATTTTCATATTATATTACTTGATGGTGCATTTTTTCCGTCTTAGAGGATTTTCATAGTAATATATTTTGGTAGCTTCACTGTCATTGTCAGGTAGTTTTGAACTTAAAACTATATTGATTAAAAATGGTTTATTCAAACAAATATATTTAAAAATTGAAAAGCAGAGAAAAAATCAATAAATATTAAAATACTAAATATATTTATTCCAATAGTTTTTAAGCTTATTCTCCAAAAATAGAAATATTTAATCATTTTTTAATTTTTCCAAAATTTTTATGATTTACGAACATTAAATTTTACCTAAACTCATATACAGAGTTGACTGGTGATCTCTCCAATTTATGCCGAACTGCACGAGGACCACATAATAAAAGTTTTACAGATTTATTAAGGCATATAACATGACCCTTGCTAGTCTTAGATGTTATTTTAATTAGCTCCTATACATATGCAATAAAATATTGAATTATATCATTATATATAATAAAACCTTCAAACAGAGATTTTACTTAAGAAGTTCATAAACTATTGAGAACTCACTATTTGTGAATAGTTGATAATTAAATCATTTAATCACAAAACAAATGTTTATAATGAAGTTTTTTTTTGGATGCTTTGTATTTAAAATTAAATTTATAAATATTAACAAATAAAGTATTATATTTTTTAAATAAAAAGTTTATTTTTGAATTACTCACATATAGTTATATAATTATTGACTAACCTTAAAATTTCTCTGTTTTATATTAGAATTTTGTCGAAAAATATCTTTTACAAAAGGTGTTCTCATTTTTATCTGAAAATTTGCCAGCGTTATTTAATAAAATGTTAAGAAAATTATTTGACTGTTGAATTTTCTAATTAGTCTAAAATAATATTTTTGTAATTAATAATTATTTATAATTAAATTATAGTAGAATAATTAGTTTAGTTTGCTTACAATGAAAATTAAATGGGGGGAATAATATTTGAAATTATAAAGTCAATTTCAATTATGGTTGATTTATAGCGTTTCTTTTTAATTTATTTTATTTTGATTAAAGAGTGAGTTAATTAAATTTGATTGAACTATTTTGTAATTGGTGATAATTTCTGGAAATTTTGTTTATAACTATCTAAAACAGTCCATCGCCAATAGTAAGAGCCAATGACACTTTTGGCCTTCGATTACTTGGAACTGTTGCAAAAAATCTTGGGTCTTACATATTGAGTCTCATTGTTCTCGACAAAATTCAGTGTCAAGTCCAGTAAATGACTCAAAAAGTCTGTTATGCAGTTAGTTATTAATATTTACATATAAGTATGTGATGCGTGATAATTAAGATGAAGTTTTAATTAATAGACTATTATGTCTCTAAAATTCTTTTAAATTTTTGCTTGAAAGGTTTTAAGATTTTTTAAAATATTCAAAATTATGATTTTATTGGTCGTATCACCAAAGGAAAAAATATAATCCAATGTGTTTTGTAAAAGATTGTTAGTGTTTATTAGAATAGCAACACAAATCAAAATCGAGATAATAATAAAAGGAAATTGAAAACACACCCATTTAAACAATTTAAAGTTCTTTAGTTTTTAATCTTTACAATTGTTTTTTTTGTACTTTGCATTTACTTGAAAATATCATTCAAAATAATTAATAAGTAAATATCATATTTTAATTAATTTGATTAATTAATATTATTGAATAATTAACCGTACTCAAATTATAAAATAGTTCTTTACACTCTGCTTTCTACTATAAAATAATATTGTTATATAAGATATACAGTTGGTGTTTTTCTATATATATATTAGTACATTTATTAGATTAGATTAGCTAATAAGATAGTTTAAATGAAACACGACAAAAAAAGGTAGTGGTGAAGATTTTGTGAATCAGAAGAAATTAAAAGCAGATGAACAAATAAAATAAAAGTTTGTAATGGAAAAACTTTTCATTCAAACTTATTTGACTTATAATCGTTACTATGATACCTTCTTGTCATATAATTGTCTGAAATATTTTTAATCTTCAAATTTATTATTACTATTTTCATTATTATTATTATCATAAATCCTTGATTTTGACCTTTTTTCGAGATTTAAAAAACTCAACATTGACCTTGTTCTTAAAAAATTGTTACTTATAAATAACATTAAGCTAACTTTTGCTTCTCCTTTTCTTAAAATGTCTTCAATAAGCTAATCAAACTGAGGAAAACCGGTTTGAAAGCATTATAAAGTCCATCAAATTTCATGATTAAATTTTGTAAAATTAAAAGTGAAACTTTAAATTATTTAAAATATATTAGAATTAAAAAGGTTTAAAATTAAAAGGAATATTTTAATTAAATAAAATAATTTTTAATAAAATTGCAATTCAAGTATGAATGTGGTATGTTGATGGTTTATTGATATTTAGTTGAAATTAAAATTTATAAAAAGAAAAGGTCCCAAGAATATTTGTTTATATAAGCAGATTTAATGAAATATAATTTTAGATTTATTTAGTCTTTGTAACTTATTTGATGACGGAAAATTTGAATGTTATAGCTTCTAATCCTTACTATTCTATTGGACTTCCATATTTTCATGAAAAATCTCATCCTTGAGTTCAGAAATGACACCATCTTTGGTAATAACTTTTTTAACCTCATGTTCAAAATCATTTGAAATACATTCAGTATCTTTTCCACCAGCTCCTTAATATCATCATAAATAACTTCATTATTAATATTTTGAAAGAAAGATTTGACTAATTTTTATCTCTATAATGAGATGATAGTATAAATTTATATTACCAAGTTTGATTGGGTAAGAAAGATACCCAACATAGGTACTTTATTATTCTTTACTGATAATGACAATTTATGTGTATTAAAATATTAAAATAGATAGTCATTATATACATATATCTCTAATCTTTACTTTTACAATTATGCTTAAATATTTTTAATATTAAAATACATGAAAAATCATTAACTTGAAGGCCATAAAAATTGTGTTTGAAATTGAAATTGAAAATTCAACTACGTTTTTTATTAATTTAAACACAATTGTAATGGTTCAAATTTTTGTTTAGTTTGTGTTTTGTCAGCCGTTGCCCCCACTGTGTGTCTATTTGTAATTTCAAGAATTATTATTCACTTATCTCATATCTTAATTTATGCTCTTACCAATGAATCACTGTTTTATACTTGCAGGAATTATTATTATTATATTATAGGTATATTCAAACAATTTCCCATAGTAAACAACTTACTATGGGAGAACTAAAAAAATTAATAAGAAAAATAATTAATTTAAAGTTGAAATAATCGGAAAACCGAGAATTCAAAATCTACCAAGAAAGAACCAAAAAGCACCAAGATCAACTACACTACTATTGTAATTACATTCATTTTTATGAACTGTTCAGATGTGATTATCTTTTGTTATATTTCGTAATAATTGGAAAAATAAAATTTGTTATTATATAGTAATTATATATTTATTTCTCAACATTCATCCGATCTGTCCCGAGGCAGAAATTTTTAACGGAGACTCTGGTTGGCTCTACAATATTCATATAGAATACAATAACAGTAATAAATAATTATTTACTGGTAACTATTATTTATCTATCTAAACATAATAGAAAAATAGTTCTAAATATGTGGTTAAAATTTACATTATCATGCCTTAAAGGGTTTTATTGTCATGTTAAAAATCATCGTTAACACTTATAAGGTGTAAATAATTTAATAAATTTAACCAAAAAATGTAAAATCCGTCATTTTAACGAGTTAGTAGTTCTGAAGTCCAATTTTATTTTTTTTATAAACATAACTAATTAAAATATGGAAATATTTTATTAATTCTTTCCTTGATTATTTCTACAGAACCTTTGGCACAGGAATCGACACCACTCAAGCATAAAGCATTCATTTATGATTTTATTAGAAATTCTTTGTAGATTTTTGTGAATAATATTTTTAATATTTATGTGTATAATTTATTCGAAAATCCCAAAAACTCAATGTTCAAAGACTGTTTAAGTATAAAAAACAGAAAAATGATAATAGAATTTACAATTTTTAAACTCGATAGACATTTTACATACAACTCTTACTTTCACAATATTTTTTTCGTATTTTTCCACATTTTTTGAAAATTTTTTCTTATTTTCTTATTTTAGGAATGTAGTTTAGTGATTCTCAAACTCCAAAATTTCAATGTAAATTCTGTAAAAAATAATACATTTTAAAACAGTAATTAATCCAGGAAAATATTTTTTGACAAAAAAAACTAACTTTTTATATTCATAATTTCAAATAATTTTATCACTAGCCAAATGAATCGGATTAACTTATGACGTTTTCATTTATTTATTTTTATTTCAAACTGACTCTTGGAAAATTTGGCCATCTTTACACAATTTTGTATCTTTTTATTGTATAACTTTGCTTTCATTTTTTATCATATTTACTCCTGTATAACTTGAAATGGTAATTTAGACATTTTATTTTGTCCACAATTTGAAACCCAGTTAATAAGTCAAAGTATAAAATAATGTAAGTAAAACCAAATTGTAATTAGGAAAAAATATTTTCTCAAATATTTCTCGATTTTTACTTTGAATTTATATGGAAATTATATATTATTTGTTAGATCAACAAAAAATAGGAAAAGTAATTATTAAAATTAAACTCGGGTTCCTAAAAATGGCATTAAATTTATTTATAAACCTGAAATTTTAATAATTGAATTTATCACTTTATATATTCAAAACTTGTACAAAGATTTTTTATAAAAAAATGAAAACAAAGTTGATTCCAAAACTTTTCGTTTTTAGAAATAAAATTGCAAAATAATTCAAGCAGAAATTTCGGCAGAAATTTTTATATCTTTTTTTCTTATTCTACGCACTTTAATTTTGTTGGAAACATTTGGAAACAAGGTTTTCTTAAGAACGTTCAACGTCGAGATTATTATTTTTAATTAAAAGATACATTATATGAAAACAATGATAGATCTTCAAACTGGAGGCCATATTTTATTTTATTAAAATTTCCATTAGCACAAACGTAATTTAAGTTTTTTTATTTCCTAAAATATTCGCGATAACAACTCATACTTTATAATAACGATTAAATTACAATATAATTTTAACAATTTTTTTACAAAACATACAAAATTTTGTTTGAATTATAAGGATGCTATTTTCCACATATTTACCTATAATTATTTTTTAAAAATTTATTTACATGTATTTTATATTTTAATTTATATCATTGGTTTATATTTAATTGTAATTGTCCTTAAGGATTAAAACAAAAAACAAATCGTTTCAGATAAAAAACATTTTAAAATAAACTTTCCTTTAGTAATGTTCTTGATAAAATTATTATAAATTTTAAAAACTCTAAATTACGTCTTTCGGGTTGTAAAGTTTATAAATTATTTCTATTAATTAATATTTAATAATTGGAAAAATCAAAATAAATAATAATTATTAATTGAAATCTATAAACATGTATTTTAAATGAAACAACATCAATTAATAAAGATAAAAGAGAGTCGGAATTTCCGTAACTGATCACACCGATTCATTATTGTATGAAAGTGATATATTATTATAGCTCATGAAAATATTGGTAAATTTGTCATAAGCTAAGTAGATAAAAAATAAAATAAGAAAAATCTCTGAATATATTATTATATTGAATATAATTAAATTAAATGTTGAATTTAGGATTTTCTAAAGTAAAACAAATAGTGAGTCTTAAATAAATAAAAATTATAAATTTGAAAATGTAAGCTTTAACAAGTCTTGTAATTGGAATTTAATTTCTTAAAAGGTTAAATGCAAATATAAGAGTTTGTTTTTAAAATTGTGTTTTTTCCCCGCATTGGTTCAATAAAAGTACTACATTCGGAAGAAAAGTACTTCTAGTTGATAGTCTATACTACCAAATTGCATATACTCATTTATAAGATAAGTACACACACATATATATATATATATATTCGAATTTGTAGTGTGATTACCAAGGATTAATGTGACAGTTGAAAGAGTATTTTCAATTATTAATGATTTCTGGAATATTGACAAATCGAGATTAAACATATAAAAATAAAGATATTTGTTTATTCAATCTTCAAATCTAAATTAAACAATTTTGATTCGTTCAGTAATAGCTTGTTACAATATAAAATAAAAAGTGGATCAATAGAAAAGGCAAAATTTGAAATATATACAATTAATATCATTAGAAAATGAAAAGAAATCAGATGTGAAAACCAAAAGAAGTTCTTATAAAAATTAAGGATTGACATATGGCGAAGTAAATATGTAAGTACGGACAACAGATCAGAAGACAAATTATGTTAGTTATAATTTTTTCAATTGTTGACATAATTCTAAATCCAAATATATGGATTCAAAACAAATGATATTTAAACAATTTAAATATCAAATTAAACTACATCTTATTTTAATATTAAAATAAGATATTGTATTACTCTCCCTTTCTCCACTCTATTATTCGTATTTTGATGGTATCTTTGTTCTGTAGTTCCACTTGATGGGCAGAGATAAGTTTTCTGATCTTATATGGACCTTCATATTGCATTCCATCTTTGGTTCTATTTTGCGGTTCTTTTCCCACTAAAACATTGTTTAAGTCTGTTTCTCGTCTTTTCAGTAGCTTTTTGTGCATTTTCTTTAACTGATTCCACAATATCCTGACTTGTTCTAACTGGTGCCGCAAAGTTAGAATGCAGATTAATTATCCTTCCATAAATTATCTAGAATGGTGAATAGCCTGTTGTACTTTGTGGCGTTCTATTAATACAAGACTCAATCTTCGGTAGGATTTCCAGCCAATTTTTCTCCTCACTTACTCCAGTCAAGGATGTAGTTGTGAGGTCCCACATGGTTCTTATTGTGCGCTCAGCCCAGTCATTTGTCTGATGTTGATAAGGAGAACTAAATTCTTGGTTAATCCCAAGTACACCTAATTTTTATTTCAGAAATGCACTTTCAAAGCACTTTCCTCTATCTGAAAGTATACTTCTAGGCTTTCTAAACTTATAAATCCATTGATGAAACAAGACTCGATAAATAGAACATGTTTAGCTGAATGAAATGATATATAACATGTGTATCCTGGTGTAGATTTGTTATTGTTTATTACTATAAAACTAACCAAGTCTAAATTTACTAAAAACAACTTGGCTGCCATAGAATTAAAGAAGAAATTAGTTTTACTAAAATAAAGCATGTTTTATTCATTTCGATATAGCTAAAAATATAGCTAAAAAGTATTTCTAGTTGATAGTCTATACTAACAAATTTCATATACTCATTTATAGGATAAGTATACACACACATATATATATATATATATAGTATATATAAATATATGTATAAGCATTAATATCTTTTTTCAGTTTATAGGTAAAAATAAATACTTTTATTTTATTAAATTACTATACACTATGTGAGAAATTAAAGAAATTCCGGTTCCGGTAATCACTTGAAGTTTAAAGTTTAAATTTTGAGCGAATGCCCGAACCGTTATTTCTATAATTTCTCACAAACTGTATACTAAATTTAGGATTAGTCTCAAAAATTGAAAAGGCAGCTCCAATTATAATAAATACATAATGATTTAAATCAGGTATTAACAACAGCTGTTAAAACGGTAAATTATGTAAAATCAAGTGCACAGAATTCAAGATTATTTGAAAGGTACGAGGAAATGAGATCATCCCATAAAACTTAATTATTGCACGCGGAAGTATGCTGGTTGGGGTCGGATATAAAAACAACATGAACTGAGAGAAGAAATAACTGCCTTTTTATCAAGTAAAAATAGTGATCTTGTTCAGTCCTTCAAGGCCATGAAGTGGAATTATGGAATATGAAATTATGTGATTTTGGCGAAATTTTTCAACTGTTGAACGAACTGAATTTATCACTACAAGGAACATACAAAACAATGTTTCATAGTTATAATAAAATAGAAGGACAAAAGAAAAGAATTATGGATTCAGATGTTCAGATGTTCAGTTGCTTAACGGATCAAATGATTGAAGCTAAAAATAGAAACCAATATTATAATTTCAATAAATTATTTATTATTATAAATAATTATTTAATAACTTTATCAACCAAAATTGAGGAATATTTACCAGTAAGCCAAGATCCGAGAACCGCTACATTGTGGGTTTTAGATCCATTCAATTTCACAAATACAAGAAATGTCCTATCTAAAGTCGAAGAAGATTTATTAGCTAATGTCTCATCACACATGACATTGAAAAATGTAAAAGAAAATTCATCACATTCTAAATTTTGGATCCAAATTATTGGCGAGTTTAAGGTTTTAAGTGACAAAGCATTTCAAACTATTCTCCAATTTCCTTCCACTTATTTATGTGAGAGTTTATTTTCAACAGTCACTTAAACCCTTCAATGCTCATCTGGTAGCAAATGCTACCAAACAAAATTCAAACTGTCATATCTTTTTTATAACTTCTTTCGATCACCCCAAAACTTTTTAAATTTTCCCTTTGATATACATATTTGATTTAGAACACATAAAATCAAGCATGGACCTACGCAAAGAAAATTTATTTCAAGAAAAAGAAAATATTGATGATTATAGTGAAGATGAAAACTTTAATTTCGAGCAATTTAGTGATGCTGAAACAATTATTAGTTCTCATGAAAGTTTGTCTGAGTTGAGTATTGATTATGATGATGATGGAGAAGAAGAAGAAGAAAAAGAAAAAGAAAAGGATGAAAGTGCAAAAACGTATTTTAAGGCAAAAACAACTATTTGTGGTCGAAAACAGCTCCAACAATGCGAAGAATACATTAATGTGATATATTGAAAGAAAATCAAGGTCTAAAAGGAGAAGCAGTATCAGTGAAAGATGCGATATCAGGTTGGACGTTGTTTTTGACAATGAAATGATGGAAGAAATCGTAAAACATACGAATATTTATATTGAACTAGTGAAAGAGGCCTATTCAAGAGAGATAGTCGCACGAAATACTACTTTGGATGAGATAAAGGCATATATCGGTATTCTTTATATAATAGGCGCAAAGAAAGGATCGAGAACGAGCCTGGTGAATATTTTCTAGATATTTTCGGATATTTTCTCTTTCTTGGACGTAAATGGTATAAACTCTTATATTATATACAGATGCAATGGAATCAATTATTCACAATTACAATTAGCCGATCTCACAGAAAAACCATTCCTCTTGCTATCATGATCTTATTAAATAATTACTTGACACCATCATCTTCAACCTCATCACAAGATCCGTCAACAACAAATCAGGCCAAAACCAATATATCCAAACCTAAAGGAAGATATTATATTTACCCTCATTCTAAAAACAGAGTTGTGCGTAAGTATTGTTCTAAATGTCAAAGATTTGTTTGGCTTGATGATGCAGATGTATGATACAAGCCTTGTTCTAGTAACAATTGATAATAATCATAATTTTAATTAGAATCAATATTCACTATATGAAAAACGTTTTTTAAACTTATTTCCTTTTTAATAATTTTGAATACTTTTATAATATTTATAAATTTATACATAATCATAATACTATAAACTATTTTTTATATATATATTGTTTATTACTTCATATTAATTTAACTCCAAATTAATAAAAAATTAGAAGTGATAGCATTTGCTACCAGGTGAGCGTTCTTGTAATTCTATACAGGTGATCATCGAAAGGTTAACCAAGTTTAAACAATGGAATAGATTAAATTTGACACCGATTGTAAGATTATCGTTAACAAATCATCCACTAAATATTGAAAATTTATTCTAATCAATACAAGCTCATTCTTTCCATTGATACATAAATTAATGCTTTTTTTGAATTAAATGTTTTTTGGATTAATATCTTTTTATTAAATATATATATATATTTAATTTTAATAAAATATTTCTTTGCTAGTTTTACTTAAATAAAAACAATTTAGCGTACAACTTTATTTTTATTTTCATTGTAGCAGTCTTTTTCAAATAAATTACTATCAAAGTTCATTAATATGAAATTTTCTCTTTTTAAATTGCTTAAAATAAATTCAACTTTTTTAATCGACAAATATGTCAAAAAGGAGGTTTATAATATATGTGGATAATACTCACCTGGCTATAAAAATTTCCGAAGGGGTTCCGCGAAAACGAAAAAAAATTGATAGGGTTCCGATGTTCCAGAAAGTTTGAAAAGCACTGCTTTAGATTGGCAATGTGATATTATCAGATTTAAATATTACCATGGGAAACATTTCACAAATTAAAATATTCCAGAATTTATTTTTCCTTAAAAATATTTCCCAACTTAAAAATTCCCCAAAATTTTAAAGAGCATTTAATTTGAGTTGAATTACTTGATTTTCACTGGCTCCTTAGGGAAAAGTATGTGTGCTAAAATATAATATATTTTTTCGTGACCTACATAAAATTTGTATTTGACCTAGATACTTTCCAGGAGGGAGGTATCTGATTTATCGGGTCCAAATCCATCCAATAATTATATCTATGGGTTACAGCACTAGAAGGGTTTTGAACCGCAGTTCTCATCCAAGGTTTAATTAATAGTTTTTATTCTCTTATTCTAATCTTAAATTATCTTACAACTACTAATCTTTATTGTTATCTATAGTTAAAAAATAATTTATTGTTCCATTTCTATTATTCTGGTTACAATTTTTTTTGTCAAATGACAATTTATCGCATGTTGCTTTTATTTCTAATTAATAAATCAACTATTTTAGACTTTCGAACATTTGGTGAATTTTGGGCCTTTTAGTATACCTTTCGATAAATTCATTTTTATTTTATTTACTTTCTTTCTAACCAATTTTTGAATTCTAGTTCCAGTAATTAACTAAGTATTAAATAATTTAATTTATAATATATATTTTGCCATATATTTTTATAAATTCTAAAATTATTCTCTTGATTTTCAAGATTTTCGAATAAAGCTCTTTTTACTGATATATTGTTTTCAAAATTATTTTAATGAAAATTATATTCAAAATAGATTTATTTAATTTTACCTATACAAAATTGGAGGATATATTTGAGTTTTTGAACTAATAAAATTTTATCACAAATCAATAATTTTTTTATTTTAATTTATGCCATTTCATCAAAAAAGTAATAAATTTTTATCTCCAAAATTTTAATTATCTTTAAATTAAAACATTAAGGAAAAGTTTGAGATTGGAATCATAGAAAAAGGTAAAAACTTAAATATTATTAACCAAATAGATTCATATAATGAATTTAATTCTGGAAATGTTATGGAATCTCCGTCAGTGAAAAGTATAAACTAAATATTACGAAAGCTTGAACAATTTTTTGTCTATTTTACTATTTTTTATTTATTTAACTTCAGTAGAAAAAATGAATTCTAATATAATTTAATTAAATCAAATACATTTTTAATTAATTAAGATTTTTTAGATCTGAAATTTTAAATATTTTTCCTTCACTTTCTAACTGAATTTTATGCAAGAAATCTGACAAATGAATCTTTAAAAATGTAATTTTAGATCATTATGACTTTCATTAGAAATAGTTATTTCTATTTAAAATATTTAAAAGCTGAATGTAATAAAAAAAGTAATTGAAAAATGGACTAACTGCTTAACCTCTGGTTTATTTCGGCAAACGAATTGCGCTACTCAGCGGCGAGTTTTGTTATCCGCTAGCGTATATATACGTCTTGAGCATAGTGTTAAAATAATATCTTATTGAATGATATTTATTAAGATAATATGTTAACAAAAGTAATATTTATGATATATTTTTAACATATTTTGTCAATTTAGGTTATTTTCTTTGATGATGTATATATCCGTCATAGCCACTTAAGAGGTTAAGATAAATATTCTCATCAACTTCAATACTTGATTTGTATTTTTCAGCATTAACACATTCAGTCTCGTTTCAACCAATCTCATTTTAGGAAAACTGGACATCGTTTATTATTGATAATTGAAAATGTTTTGATTTTAATCTGATTATCATTTCTTTATTGTCAAAACTCATTTTGAAGATGAACTAATCAAAATATTACCTACACCAAGCCACGTTGAGACAAATCTCCTATAATATAAAACAAAGATCAATAAATTTATAGCATATGAACACACCAACTCACCTTGATGTTGCTTGTAAAATAGTCACTGACACAAACCCTACACTATAGAAAATCAAAAAGTGACAGAGAAATAAAATAATGCACATTAACACAATCTATAATAAAACATGCATGTAAACTTTTAACATGTAGTCATCAGAAGTTGAAGAAACCCCTATAATAAATTAATTTATAGACATTTTTGAGATATTTTTAGAAAGAAAAAATTTTTAATTTAAATTTTGAGGTTTTTGCTAGGAAATTTCGAGTAAATGAGGATGTATCTTCATAAGATTTACCATTAAAACTAAAATTAATTTAATTTTTCAGACATTTTTGTCGAAAAAAAAACAAAACCCGAAATCCGAAAAAAACAATATATTGTAAATTTTATTAATAATTTTTAAAAAATAATCATAAACCAAATTATTTTGTGTACATAATCGAAGATTTTTTTCAAAATATGTATAAAAAATATAATTATTTAATGCAATTAATAATTTTATAACTTCAAAAATAATTTAACTCACTTTTTTTGAATAATTTCCGAAAAATAAGTCATCATAAAATAAATCATTTCCTGAATATTCATAATCATTATTAATAATAATATGCATGAGCTTGTAGATCAAAAGTTATAATTATAAGTTTGAATAATGATTTAATTTCCTTGTAAAATCATAATTCAACTCTTAAAACTTTATAACTTTAAGCTTTAAACTTTAAAAAATAACTTACTTTGCAGCCATTTCAGAAATGGTTGAAATACATTGATTTTTCACAAAAAATAAATTCCAGTAAGTTGATTTATGTTTCAACTTGCATTATAGCCGAATTTATCTGAACTTCGCTTGGTGTATAGTAAAACAGTTTTTGACTGGCAGTCAAAGTTTTAAAGTAATTTGAAAAAATATAATTACTCTTACCATTATCAGCGATTTTATTCCATTTGAGCACATTTCTTAAATTGATATAGTAGATAAAGTTATATATTAAATCATTTTCAAAGTCTGTAAATGTGAACATTTCTTTTTTCATTTGTTATTAATTAATGGAGCATTATATTTGCCATTTTACCATGAAAATCTTCCTTATAAGTTCAATCATGGCTGAAATTCTATTCATTGAAATTTATTAATAAATTATTCAATTTACAGAAAAATATATAATATTTCCTGAATTTTTGTTAATTATACTTGAAAAAACTGTAAATTTTCAACAGCAGCTGAGGTAACTTTTCAAGTGTTAATACATAACTAAGGTAACATTTTTAAATTATATTAATAAAAATGGGTAATAATGTTTATAACAAACAATAATAATTAAGTGTAGTAATTAACATTTCTTTCCATGTTGAGTTTGTGATTCAGGTTCTTAGAAAGAAAAGTAAAAGACTAAGACTGTAGAAATTTAATTAGTTATTGATTTACAGTAAAGCAGTAATTAAGATTTATTATTTTAATTTATTATATTAATTTAAAATTAATTTATTTACTAAGTTTTAAGTAAACATTTAAATTACAACTTATTATTTTGAATTTATTCTTCGGAGTATTTGATGAATGGAATTTTACAAATAAAAATGGTTGGAGTTTATTATTTATAAGTTAAAACTAACTTAAGTCGCATAATCATTATATATTTTGATAGCTGATATAGTAAGGTTTGTTTGTTTAAAATTTCTTTGGATTTTTTGCAATAGTTTTTGGATAATAGAAAGAAAATCGAAAGTAGCATTTGCGACATATTTTACTCGTTTTACTTGCAACGGTATAAATGCAGTTCAAGCAAGGCGAAAATTATGTGATGTGTATGGAGATCGACAATGCCAAAATTGGTTTGCAAAATTTCGTTCCAGCTCTTTCGATGTTGAATACACACCGTTAAACCTTATGAAGACAAAATAAAGGCATTGATAGATACAAACCGCCAAATAACAACTTGTGAGATGGCTGAGAGGTTAAATTTGACGAATTCGACTGTTCATGATCACGTGAAACCTCTTAGTTTAATATCAAAGCCTGACATATTTGTTCCACAAGTTCCTACAGAATAAAATTTGCTTCGTCGCATTAACAACTGTGATTTGCTTCTCAAAAGTCAAGAAAATGATCCATTTTGAATTGAATCATTACTGGCGACGAAAATGGGTTGTTTACAAAAATGTTAAGTGCAAGAGATCATGAAGCAAAAAACATGAACCAGCTCAATCCACTTCGAAGACCGATATTCACCAAAAAAATGTTATGCTATCTGTATGGTGGGATTTTAAGAGTATCGTTTTTTTGTTCTTTTACCGAACAATACCACAATTAATTCTGAAGTATACTGTGATTAACTTGACAATTTGAATGATTCACTCAAACATAAAAGGACAGAATTGATTAATAGAAAAGGTTAAGTGTTCCACCACAATAGTGCGAGACCTCATACAAGTTTGATAACTCGCAAAAAGCTTTTACATCTTGAATGGGATGCACTATCACACCCACAATATTATCCAGATTTGGCACCTTCGGACTATTAATTGTTCCGGTCTCTGCAAAGTTTTTTTTGGATGGGAAGACCTTCATTTTAAATCAGGAAGTCAAATATCACTTGGACTAGTATTTTGCCAGCAAAATTAAAAAGTTTTATGAGCGTGGAATCAATATCCTGCCCGAAAGAAACCAAAATGGAGAATATATAATTTAATAAAATGTTTATACGATCTATAAAAATCATTTTTCATTTTCACAAAAAAAAACGAAATGACTTTCCGAACAATATTAATTTATAATTAATTTAATTACTAAGTTTTATTAAATCAAATTTTAAAATAATAAATTTTAGTGAAGAATGTTTTAATAATTTACAATTGACAATTGAATAAAGATAAAGGAAATCGTAAATGAAGGTTACTGATAATAAAATATAATTTAATGTCTCATATCTTTGTAAGATTTAATTTACTTTTAAATTGAATTAATTGAATTAATTGAATTATATTATTATTATTATTATTATTATTATTATTATTATTATTATTATTATTATTATTATTATTATTATTATTATTATTATTATTATTATTATTATTATTATTATTGTTATTATTATTATTATTATTATTATTATTATTATTATTTATTATTATTATTATTATTATTATTATTATTATTATTATTATTATTATTATTATTATTATTATTATTATTATTATTATTATTTTTATTCGTGGATAAGGAAGATCAAGCAGAGAAGGAGCAGAAAGAGAAATCCTTGGTGAATTTTGTATTATGAGTGATCAGGGTCTTGTGAAGATCGAAATATTTCATATTTTATGAATAAACATTGCTGAAATTGCTTAAATAGTTATTTACTTAATTTATGTTTATATAAATAATTCGGTCATAGACAAAAAAAAGTATTTTTAAGTTTATATTATTATTATTTGTTAATATAATTATTGTTAATTACTAATATTATTTTTAAATTCAATTTAATTTCAATTTCAATTGTATTATTAATGTAGTAGGCAATTATTTATTGCTGTTAAAATTACTATAAATAACACTTTTTACGCTAAAATAATGATTATATGTCAGTAAATTACTTTTCATGGATTCCTAATTTCAGTTCATTTTTCTTTTATATTTTTTAATTCACCGATAAATGTCTTAAAATAATTAGTATAATTTATTATTTGATTGAATTTCTATTATTTTTAGATTAATTAAACGTATTTTATTTGAACTAAATTTGAATTAAGAATTTTTAAATTAATATGTTGAATAGTTAATATTTTAATATTTAAAACGTAAAGATAACTGTGTCATTAATTTAAACATTATATGACAGCAGTCGAACGTACCTTATACTATATATTTCGACAGTTTCCATCAAAAATCGACATAATTAAATTCCTTCTCAAACAAATTTATCTAAAATTTAAAAGTCACAAGTTACAAATCATAATTTATTAATTTTTTAAATTTTAATTTTTTATTCAAATATTAAAATTCAAAATTTTAATTTAAAAACTGTAATTAATTTAATATTTTTTTCATTTTTTCATAACTTTATTTTACACATAATTTTTCAAACTTCAACTTAAAATACAACAATACAAATCCAAACACAAAATTGTGTAAGTTATGATATATTATTAAATAATTAAATCTTTAATATTTATCTGTTGTTTTGTTATCTTGTTATTTTAAATGGTTGAAGTTAAACATATAACCAGGTTTACTAAAATTAGTTAATTCCTTCAATCAACAATGATCTGGAAGTTGAGAAAATATTTAAATCACTGCTCTGTTTATATTTACGTTATTATCTAATTAAATATTATAATTCGCCTGTTCCAGTATTTAAAAGAAGGATCTTGTAATTATGAAAGAGAAAGAAGGTTTCAGTGAATATAAAACTATCTATGATTGAATTGACATGTTTGTAAGTATTATAAGATTGTTTTTGTGTTTATTAGTAGATTTCAATTCTCCTTAAATAGCGTTCGGATAATTGGTTATGAAAAAGAATATCTTTGATACAGTGCTACTGTATTTAATTTGGGACCCCTGTAAAAAATTATTAAGAAAATACAAATTAATTAATTAAAATGACGTAAACAAATAAATTAAATTAGGGAGAAATTCTCCAATTTTGATAAATTTAATTATAAAGGGAACTAATTATTCTTAAATGTAATTGGCGTTAGAAATTTCTCCCGGAAAACGGCCTAAGCGGCTGAAAGATCTAACAAATTAATCCACTAGTTCGTCAGGAGCCCAATTAAAATTTGACTCAATTCATTTATTTGCTGAAAAGAGATTTCTTATATAAGGAAATCTTGAATCAACAACTTTGCCACAAAATTGAGACATAAATTTGAGCCACCAAATCGACAAAAACAATAATTGAGAAAATGTTACGAGTTTTGCAAAAGCGAAAAATAAATATAGTATGAAGAGAAACGGGTCAGAAACTAGTCAGGCTTGTGTCAAGGACATCTTGAGAATTCTAGTTTATTATAGATTATAAAGTGGCTTCCTATAGGGACCCTTACCAACGCTTATTGATTTCAAACTTTGAATTGTTGTACAATTTTTGTGTCAATAAAGATTATCCTTGTGTTAATTTACTTCAGGGGTATTTAAAGAGCACGTAGAGTCAGAGTAAATAGTTCCTACCGAACCATTAAAGTTTAACTCAACGAACATAAAATTTAATATTTTAAGTAGTAAATCATTTTTTTCATAAAATATAAAAAAAAATATATTTTTAAAAGAAAATCTTCAATGATATTCCTAATTCTGGTGTGAAGTAATAACGATTTATATATTAATATTTTAAGCTAATTTCCAGGACAAACTTTTCAGGCGCTTGTACATATATGAAAATGCCTGCTCGGAAAATTCACAATAAATAAATATAATAAATAAATAATATTTTCTACAAAATTTGACTATGAATCAAATTCGTGAATACCTTGAATAAATCTGATTCATAGTCAAATTTTGTGAAAATATTATGTTATATATAAAGAAATCAGAGGTGAAAAACAAAAATGTCCTTATAATATGATAAATAAAGATAATTAAAAATAAAACTCTATCAATTTGAAATTTTTGAAAATTTTACTAGTTGTTAATAAAATTGCTTTTAATTAGCATGTAAAAAGTAAGTGTAAAAAATTTAATTTATTTCTTGTTTAAATGAATTGCATTGTACCTTTAAAAAGAAATCAATTATTTGTTTAACTCGACTTTTCATTAAAAAATTTCATCTTAAATATTGAGTAAAACAAATCTTTAATTTACTGTAAAAATTGTCAATATGTATTTAAATTAATTAACTTTAGACTTGTATGAAATCTTAATGAAAATTTTATTTACTTATGCATCAGATTAATACTCATTTTCTAGTTTTACAGGAGAAAGATATTTCATTGTGCTCTCGATTTACATTTTAATTAGTCTTCATAACATTCAAATAAAGATTTATTGTTTTTGTTTGAGATTTAATTTGTGAATGTTAATAAAAATAAATCACTGATTTTGTAAATATGATTAGCAAAATTTCATTGTATAATATATAATAATACGTCTTTATTAGTCAGGGTAATCCGTTGCATCAATATCCGGGACCGCTTGAAACCGGAAATATTGAGGAATTAAATAAATACTATAAAGGATAATTGGTTCCAAAAAGATATTTCTTGTTTTTTTCCAGTTAATGAAACTAAATTCCAATGTATAAAATTAGAAATAATTTTAAAAATGAATGGTTTTCGTATTTCACTTTTTATTCTGTGAAAATTGCACATATCTCTACTTTGGCATTTTCTCTTCATACATTTTCTGTAGTAATAAACTACACTGCTTATCGTTCTTTCTCATAAATATTATATTGACAGTATCATTACGCCTATCAAAGAGCTACTCTAACTCAGTGTAAAGCTATGTTTAACCGTGATCATTTGAAAAATAAGTTTTCACAAAAATTTTTCGTCATATCGTTTATTCGTCTTTTAACAATATCAACTGACAGCGAAACTTTACTTACTTCTTTACTTCATTATTTTTAACTTTTGGCATAAACCTTTTGAAAATATTCTTTATTCTTAGCATAAATCGGATGTTTAATTTTGCTGAATTTGTTATTTGTTCCCCAAATATTACACATAGTTGTTTCGGATCCACATTGTCACCACGCCAGTAACAAATTCTTTAGTTTACTTTCTTTTTACGATCTTCTTTTTTGTTTTGTAGCAACAAATTTCATCAACTACCGCCCAAGAAGTCGATTGTTTTCCAAGTAAAAATTTATCCATATTGAAAAGGGTACAAAAATAAATCACATTATTAACAAAAATGAATTTAAGCCCTTCAAAGATTTAATGATTAAACTTTATTTGATAGTGGAAACCAATTTTTGAGAGCAGTATGAATTAGTATCAAACACTGACAATACAGTGTCTGAAACAGCGAGATTTATTTCTATATTTCAATGATGATTATTAGAGTTACCAGTTTTATCGGAACTCCTAGTATTTAAAAGGTCCATAACTTTAGATGATAACAATTTCAAATAATTCGCAAAACTGAAATGTATTTTTAAAACAACATTAGATGAAACAAATTCTTTCTGAGATTTTTTAATATATAAATACGCTCAGCATATTTTCAACATTCCACACAACATTATTATTTAATTTATTTTTGAATTTTAATTTTAAATTTATTTAATTTAAAATATTATCTCACAAGGATGAAATCTGATAAACCATAATAATAATAAAATTTCTACTACTTACAAAGTTATTATATTACATTGAATTAAAGCTGCACTGCATCTAATTTTATTGAAATGTTTACGAACACTAGCAAGTTGTGTTTCTTATTTTATGCATATTCATACTAATTTTTCGTAACTTTTTATTTAATTCAAATAGGTACACAATTCATCCTTATAAAAAGAACGTGTTTTTGTAATTGTTGGTTTTATTTGAAATTATTTGTGTTATTTATTAAAATTATTTGAAAGTTGTATTTATTCAATATTTCAACCAATTATTATTATTTTATCTATGTTTTTGTATTGAAATACACAATGATGTCATCAGGGCTGTAAAGAGGGTGTTTCATAGCATTAGACCAGCAACTTAAATTGTGATTAGAGAAATCCTTGTTGTGTGCACCGGAGCATTATCTTGCAGGAACCAGAGATGTATATTCTTTGACGTTTGCCTTTTTTGCCTTGTAATTTGCACCAGGTGACTATGGTAAGTATAATTTATTGTTACGCATTTGTCTGCGAATTTAATGAGAATTATCTCTTTTTAATCTGTAAACGTAAAAAGCATCACCGCCCTGTTCTTATCTTCAAGGAAGGTTTTTAATTATGGAATTTTCGCTCTGTGGACTCCCGCTTGGTTTCAGGTAAACTAAATGTGGCTCATCATGTTGTTCTCTAAAATGCAGAATACTCTTAAAGTTTCTATCGTCTTTGCATTATTTGAGAATCAAAAGATATGGAAAAATATGTAACAGAATCTTCTGAGATCAAAGGACTTTGTTCTTTCATTAACAGAACTCAATCCAATGAAATCAAAACAAAAAGTCACCAGAAAGCGCCTTTTACTTGAACTAAGAGACAAAATGAAAATTACTTAATTTAATAACCTTAAAGATATGAGATCTCTATAGTAGTGTGGTCCTTATTTGCATTGAAAAGGTTTTTGCAGGAAAATTCTATGCTCCCACTCTCTAAAAGTGTTCCATTTGATGAAAAAATGATAGCATTGAAATTTGGAAGAAATCGGTTTTCATTTAGAGGTGACTAATCAAAATTTTGGTCCTAGTCTAATACCGATGTAATTGTCAGATTCTCTCCTTATCAGCACTAGAATAGAAGAAACAAGTATTATGGATAGAAACTTCTTATATAATTCCTTGATCGTGACTTGCTTAAATTTAAAACATGTCATAGCATTACTTTATAAAATTAGTTTAAATATTTTCTTTTTTAAGTCAACTAAAATACAGCAATCTCATTATTTGATAAAAATGAACTAGTTAAATTTGACATTTTGTACTAGTCGCTTTAAAACTAAACTCACAGTTTCAGGTAAATAGTTATAATGATATTTATGTTAAATACATTTTAATATGTCTGACAAATATAAAAGTGTGGAATGTTCTTTTATTTCATAGTAAGAATTGCAGCAAATTTAAAAAGAAACATTGCAGAAGCTCTTACCTTGATTTTAATTTGTTTTCATTAATTTTCTGTTTTATCTGCTGTAGACAATTTTATAGCTTGTATACTTAAAAACAAAGAGATTTATATTATTGGAAACACATGCGCTGGCATAAAAGGATCCAAGTTGCCATTCAATCTCCAAGTACTTCAGCTTTTCCTTCATCTTCATACTGATTCCAAACTCGCAATCGAGTAAACTTCTATGTGCACAGCAAGGCTTGTTATACTGTTCTGGGAAAACCAGCTATTCCTAATAAAGCTAAGAGTCATGTGATTGAAAGGATTGAAACTTTTTCAGTGCCTGGGAAAATCTTCTGAGGAACAGATTACGTAAGTCGGATCCATAAATCAAGAAAGAGAACCAATTCGTTCAGCTGTTTTCAAAATTATTTGACATCGCACATCAAGATGCACTAGATTTAATGACAATTCAGGAATATAAGGAATTTATTATTGATCAGAGTGGTCCCCATGATTGTATGAATGGTATCGATGGAAAACGAAGGAGAATCCAAAAGAGAAAAAAACTACGATTTGAAAATATGAAGTCCATACATGAACTAGCAAATTCTTAACAAGCCACAAATGAAACAATAGAATGGGATTATAGTTCTAGTGATGAAAGTGAAGTTGAAGAACCAGAATCAAGTTTCTCAAACATCCTTCTAAACGAGCTAGAAAACTTTTTGTATCTATATTGCTTTCATCGCTTCTGGACAGCTGTAAAATCAGTGACCGTAATGCAGTGTGCGTAGCTACAACGATGGCAGAAAGTCTTGAGGAATGTTCGAGAGATCTAGTCATCAACAAGTCGTCAATTCGTCAAGCAAGGATGTGCTCTTGGCAGGAAGTGACAGTGCAGATCAAGACTGAGTTTATACACAAACACACTATGCCCGTCATCATACACTGGGATAGTAAGAAACTGTCAAGTGTATCGTATTTCTGTGTTGGTATTGGGATTTGGAGTTTAACACCTGTTAGCAGTACCAAAACTACAATTTCACTGCTGATGCTGTTTACGAAACTCTGATGGAATGAAGTCTATAGGAGAAGGTGTGTGAAATGGCATTCTATACGACTTCAGTAAACACTGGTTTCAAAAATGGTGCTATTCTCGAGAAAAAGTTAGTAGACGATTGCTTTCGTTTGAATACTGACATCATATGTATGAAATAGTGCTTCAGAATATATTCAGCTTGACGTTAGGAGAAACCTGCGGACCTGATATTGAAATTTTTAAGCGTTTTAAGTGGCAATGGAAGTTTATTGACCACGGTTTCTTTTGAACATCAGAACAGATAGCAATATGAAGATTGATGGCATTAGTCGAGAAGAATGTTTCAATTTTGTCAGATGAAACTCAATGACGCTCAGTCATACGAGGACTACCTTGAATTACTGAATTTGACAATAATATGTTTTGGAAGCGAAGACATTCATTTCAAATTGTCTGTACAATGCCCGATCTTCTATATTCTTTCAAAATTTATATGTTTAGCACAACATCGAAGCGTTAATGTCATAAGGCTTTCAAACTCACAGCAAAAGAAGATGGGTTACATGAATTTCTTTTATTTGTTACATCTAGGCTTGGATTTCTGCTTCCATGGCTGAATGATGTCAGGCTTTTGAAACAATTGCAGCAGTATTCTACTTTCAATGAAACTAATGCTGCAGCAACCATTGAAAAGTTTCGCAAACACTTATGGTATCTGAGTGAAGACCTTATTGGCCTATCTTTTCTTTGACCTCGAAATACCGACAGATTGAAAAGAAGCTATGCTAAGAAATATCTACTTCGTTAAAGGAAATGACGATCCGCCAAAGCTGATAGAAATCAGCAAAGAAGATATTGAAATGCTTAAACCCACCATGTTCGTTACCAGCAAAACATAAGCTTTCTTTTCTGCTCTCAATATTAATGTGAACTTCCTTGACACTGCTTCTAAAAAATGAGTAGAAAACTCCGATTGCATGCAAAAACTTCAAAATATTAGAAAACTACAAGTAGTAAATGATTTTGCGGAAAGAGGTGTTACCTTAATAGAACAATTCAGTGCACAAATTACCCACAATGAAAAGCAAAAGCAATATATTCTCCAAGTCATCTCACAACACTAAAAGTAATTTCCCAATTCTTGTACTAGTACTTATTATTCCATGTTTTCATATTTATACATAATATGCAGTTGTTTTGTGAAAACTTAGCTTATTGCGGCAACAAACATAATTCATTGAAATACACGGCAAACGCTCAGGACTACAATGTAGATGAAGCGCATCTAAATATTGTTTGATTTCAAAAAATATTTCACTACGTATGTTCTTTCATCAAATGGAACATTTTTAAGAGGTGGGGCCATTTAATTTCCAACTTTTGAAAATAAGGACTACCCTACTCTATAGGCATTATCTGAAAGATGAGAGATTGTATTGAAAAAGAATATAGCCATGATGTGTTTCGTCATATATTTTTTCTTGTAAATTGAAAAATAATATTAATTATAAATATTTGTTTTTATTTCTATGTGGTTAGAAAATGTTTTTTAGATAAAATAAAAGAAAATTGTTCTACTCTAGCGTAAATAAAACTGTCAGATAGACAATAATGAAAGAATAATGCTGTTTCCTTCGCTTGAGGTTTATTATGTTTATCCTGTTCGTGTCTTTTCTTTAGTTTCTTTTTTTGACATTTTGTTGATATTTTCCTTAGAAAAAAATATGCTCTCTATTTGTCTAATGCTAAGAATTATAATTATTATGAGACTAAAGTTATTTTTAAATATATTACAATAAATGATTTTGAATGGTTTTAAATTTTTTTTCCATCTCCCCCAGGCAAAAACTGTATTTGGTTTCACATGCATCATTTTTACTGTCAAATGCAACAAAAAGATATATAAAAAAGTATAAAATTGTGGAGGAAAGCAAAAATAAAAATTTTTCAATTTTCAATTATACAAAAACTGTTTAATTTATTACAATAAATATGAGTTAAATTAATAAGAACTTTACAATAAACATAGTGATAAGAAACTTGATAATTTTCCTAAATATAATATTTTTGATGTTGTACATTTATTCTGTTAGTCAAAAATATAATTTTATTTTCCTTAGTCATTTCTGTACAAATATCACAACATAATTTCCAACAAAAAAATAAAAACCAAAACCAAAAAAAATAAACATTAAATGATACATTGGTCAATCCAGAACGAAATGAAAATGTATTTAATTGTAATAAAATTAATTAGTGTTGTTTAGAATTATAAAAATTAAGTTGTAAAGAATTTTTAAAAATTATATATTGAAGATATTATGAATTTATTATTAAATTGTTGGTCTTAGAAATTTGCATCAGAGAATTATTGAAGAAAAACTGGCGGAAGTTTGTGGTGCAAAATATTCTGTGTTGGGTTTTCGTTAATTGATTTATAAAAAGGAACACGTGTGTTCAGAGGTTAACAGACTTGTAAAATAATGTATCTAGCATTTAAAAATATTAGCATACCTGAAAAGATTTAATGTACTTAGGTTAATTTAATTTAGTATTACATTGAAAAATAATTTTAAAAATTAATTAAATATCGAAGAACTGGAATTATAACTACTTCCAATTAATTCATAAATTGAAGTTTTGATCTCTGACAAACCCCTCTGAATGAACATTTAGACCGAAGTACTCTTAACTCAAACGTTTTGAAATTTCGACCCTATCCTGATCCGATCATTTTCAACCAAACTCATTTTCAACACTTTTTAATCCCTTAATTCACAAAGATTTATACTAAAATTGTTTTTATGTTCAAAATTAACCTAAAGTTGATGTTTACTGTTCGAAAACCGACATCTTTGTCCGAGAAAAGCTGAAATTTCGACTCCCTTTTTTTGACTATTTTTAGCAAAAATAGTCTAATTCACTGTGAAATCATTCTTTTCTTTAATTTCTGACTGTAAAATGTTTTTTCAAATATCAGACTAAAAGTGTAGTTTTTGACAGAAAACTAACTCTTCTGATCATTTAAACAAAAAATTAAGATGGTAATTAAATTATATGACCTTGACATAGACATGGGTATACAACTTAATTGTTCACTTCTTGATTGATCTGTGATAATGTTAAATAAATCAACAGCATGTGCTTCAAAATGAAATTTTATTTCGATAATTGCTAAATATATTTACATGTCAATTAATTTCATGTTTTCTTTAACCACATTATTAAATGTAACTTGTAGCTATCCAATCCAACAATTATTAAAGACAATTAATATATTTTCTAAAACGTCACCCCACCAATTCAAAGGAAAACATATTCACTTCAATTCTAAATTTTTACAAATAAAAAATCTATATCCTCTTTCGATGTTTCTTTCTCCTAATTTCTTTCGTTTAATTTTCTTACAGTTAGAAAAAATAAGTCCTCAGAGTTTATTTTTGCTTATGTTGTAAAGGAAATGAAAAAAATAAAACTCTTTTGTGCTGTGAATTATTTGATCGTAACAAAGATCTGAAAAATAAACGGAAAGAAAGATGCAAATGTTAAAGAGTAACATTGAACTAAAGAAACAAATATTGAAGTGAAGATGAATTCTTAGTAAATTGCAGATTCATTTCGGCAATAAAAAAAACTAAGCCGAAACGGCAAATTATTAAAAGTGATCGCAATACTCTTAATAATCTTTGAGCTCTGAAACCTTTCAATATTAATATGAATTTTTCTTATAATGTAATTGAATATAATCGAAAAGATTGTTTGGCAAATATTGAGGTTGATGTAAAATATGGAACTATTGGAAGTGGACATTT
>CM039679.1:302462144-302537144 GCA_022537955.1 Schmidtea mediterranea | reverse complement strand
TGATAATATGAATAGTACTAGTGAGTGATTTTGTTAAATCTACGACTTAGGCGTGTTAGGCGATTATGGGCGCTGATCGGTGTTGATCGGTGTGAATGGGTGCTGTTCGTTGGATGGTGTGTGTGTGTGTGAACGGTTTAAGAACGGTAGGTTTTTGTTTGAAAGAAATAATACAATGAATTCTTTTTATTTTCATTCCATGTCGAAGATAAAATTGTAATATTCTATAATGAACAAGATAGAATTTTTTATCATGTTGATTACATATTAGTTTTTCACTTGAATCCTCTTGTTGTGGATTTCTTGATTTTTGCCAAGGTGACAATTCTTCATATTTTACTGTTCTCTTGTGTGGTGCAAATGGAAAATGTTTTGTCTTGTCATGAATTTCTTTTGGATATTTTAAATCTACTTCTATAAAATATCCAATATTTGAATCTTTTGGAGTTGACAATATTTTCTCTAAAGGTTTATCAGATAATGTTTCACATTTGAAATTTTCAATTGGTAAATGTTGAGTCATGATTCCAGAATACAAAGCTGTTGCATTAAAATATTTTATTTCAGTTGGATTGTTTAATTTTTCAAGAACATTTGATAATTCATTATTTGAAATTTGTAAAAATGGTTCTTTACAATCCGGATCTCGAGAATTGAAAAATTGTTGAATATTGTTAGTTGTTTTTTTCTCGATCCCATGTTTGAAGAAATACCACCACGGATTTTTTTCTTTATTAATAGAAACATGTTAATGTCTGTTAACAAATATTATTTTTCTTTGGTTTGATATAATAAAATATTCCAAGCCATTGAAGGAAGTGATACAAAACTAGAAGGTTCCAAAATTGAAATTTCTCGAAATTTTTCAAAACAATCTGCTAAAATATTTACATATAATTTAAGATATAAATCTGTATAATCACCCAAATTTTTACAATTAAAAATCCTCCACATTATTTGTGCTCTATCATATTCTCCATTAGTAATATTTGATTGATTTAAAATTGAATGAAATTTTTCAGTTGAAGGAAGTTCAATTTCTTTATATTTTTCAAATGAATCAAATATTACTAATGAAATTTTTCAGTTGAAGGAAGTTCAATTTCTTTATATTTTTCAAATGAATCAACATAATCATATGGATAAATTCATTTTTATCTACATGTAAAATAATGTTCTGGTTCTATTTTGTTTGAAATTAAAAACTTGTTTGTTATTTTAAAATCGTCTGCAGCTAAAGATTTTCCGATTTGATCAAGACTCATACCAAAACCTCTTAGTGAATCTATAAATTTAAAACATCCATAATTTAAACTTATGTAATTTTCATTTGCTTTTCCAATTATTTAAAATTTATTTTTTGCTTTTTCAGCTAATGATTTAATAAACATGTGAATATCAAAACCACTAAGATTATGAAATACAATTGGAATTTTTAATGGTTTTTTACAATTGAGATTTCAAGATTTGTGAGCTGCTACACGGTAATTATTAAACTCGATGAAATGATCATGATCTCGAATCTTGTTTAAATTTGAAACAATTGGTTGAACTTTCCTCACCTTAACTTGAATCATCTTGAAATTTTTCATTGCACATCCATCATTTATCAGCTTGTTGAAATTTTAATTCTTATTCATCTTACATGTCTAATTCAAATTCACTATTTTTTAAAATTTGATGGAATTCATGTTCAAGATTGTTAATTGTTTTTCTAAAATCTTTCAAAACATTTTCACCTCGAAATGAATATTCTCGAGATTGAATTATTTCAGGATAATTGCTTTTTACATAAAGTCTATATACTGATGGAATTTGATGTGTAAGATTAAAAGAATGACCATTGAAAAAAGAATGTTTTGTTGGTTCTAAAATTTGACATTTTAATCTTTGTATGTGAAAAATTTATCATGAAATTCTTTTTCTTGTTTATTTCAGTTTCAAATTCATTAAAAACATAATTGTAATTTTGATAATTTTCTTGTTTCAATTTTTCATTCATTGGGTCATTTATCGATTCAAAATCTCCATAAATTATTGCTAGTGGTTTTATTAATTTTGACCATTGACAAAAGAATGTTTTGTTGGTTCTAAAATTTGGTATTTTAATCTTTGCTGGTTTATTTTGAATACAAAGTCTTGCATGTTTAATTTTCATGTCTGGTGTTGTTGTAATGTTGAAACATCTTTCACAAACATGAATATTTTTATTGTGAGATTTTGAAAGTTGAGGTTTTATAAATCCTTGAAAATTTTTAATCCAAACATAATGATAAATGTCTTGATTTTGTAAATTTTTAACTTTGATTATTAAAAGACTAATAATTTCGGAATTGTTTTGTTCGGAAATGTATAATGGATAAATATTTCTGGAATTTGGATTTGGTTGGTGATAAATATCTATTTTCAAATAGTTAAATTTTTCAAATTTGGCAACATTTCGATCTAGAAAATAATCTATAATTTCTAAACATTCTTAATTATTCTCCAAAATGTTCCAAATGTATTCATTTTCAAATTTTCTATATTTTGAAACATGTTCTGGATGAATTTTTTGAGGATGTAAAGCGGAAAGAATCGCCCATTGAAAACATTTATTGTCACTGTTGGCAACATTTAAAATATATTTACTTTTAAGAATATCAGGTGTTGGAATATAATCTTTTATTTGAAATGGAATCGTTTTCTAAAAATGAATTTCAATAAAATCAAATGAAAATAAAGTCATGTCACTTCCAGAAATATAATTTGATTTTATTCCAACTTCTTTTTCTAAACTTTGGTAAATTTTATTAATTGTATCATCTCGAGGTTTATTAAATAAATGGAAAAATGGTGACATTGCTGCAATGGTTAAAGGATTATCATGAATTTGAAGTATGTTATATGAAATGTGTAAATCTACACGAAATTTTACATGTTTAAATTTTTTCATTGCAATATTTATTTCTTGAAAAATTTTACCCTTGTTGAATAAAATATATTCTTTAACTCCAACTTCTGAATCTTGTGTTGTTCCAATTTTTGACAGTTGAACGAACAGCAGATATTCCATATTTTTCTATTTCATCCTTGAATAATTCTCGATTTTTTTGTTCTTGATCTTCGAATTCTTTGTTTTTGATTAAAATATTTTCTCTTTCTCTTCGATCTAAACCTTTGCATGATCTATAATGAGATTTATAACCAGAATTTAAATTTGAATTTGAATTATTTAAACCATTTACTTTTATTAGATGTTGTCGACTTTTGTTATGAGATCTAAGACCTTGAATATTTTTAAATGTCTTGTTGCATTCATAAGATTTTAGTTCTTCAACAATTACAATATTATCACTTGAAGAAGAAGAAAATTCGCTTGAAGAATAAACCAATTTTTTCAGGGTACTCTTAATTTTTAAAACAAAAATTTGTATAATCATTTTTTTTCTACCCGGCAACTCACTAAGAAATCACCAATGTGCGAATGTTTGAAAGTGAAAAATTTAAATATTGTCAATTAAACAAGTAGTGTGATTTTAGGGAGAACGGGTTTCGTGTTGACAATTTAGTTTTTCTCAAATTTTCATTTCCCAGAATAGAAATTGACAGTAGAAAATTTACAGTTGGAAATTTACAAGTGTGAAATTTACAAGTTTAAAATTTAACAGTTGTAAATTTGCAAGTGGGAAATTTGCAAGTGGGAAATTTGCAAGTGGTTCAAAGTTGAAAAATTAAAAATTGTTCAGTTGACAATTTGGCAGTAACATTTGGGGTACCCTGGCCTCAGTGCGGTCGGAGTCGTTCTCCCTAAAATCACACTACTTGCAATCTTCAGTTTTTCCACAGTGTTTATTCTTCGGGTTTTCATTCTTTCCACTTTCCCGTCTTCGTGTGCTAATAAACATTGTGTGCATGTAGTCCTTGACAACATATCTGCATTAGCATGATTTGTACCTTTTCTATTTTCTATCTTGATATCCAGTCTGGAATTGCTTTGTTATCTGAATCTTTGTGGAATCTTAGCTTTATGGTCCTCTCTCAAAGTGAATTGCTCCCTATATAAATAATGATAAATGTGTTGGCAAAAATAATATATTGCGAGCATATCTTTTTTTTGCTATGCTATATCCCTTTTCGTGATTGTTCATTACGTGAGAGCAGTACCTTTGCACAACCGTTGTCATCTTTCTGTGATAATTCCTCTCCAATTGTATGAATACTAGTGTCTGTATCTAGAATGAATTCTGTTTCGAAATCCGGAAACCCTAGAACAAGTGAGGAAATTAAAGTATTTTTCATATTTTTAAATGGGACGTTGCAAACATCAGTCCAAATCATCTGGATGTTGTTAAGCCACATAAATCTTCTAAATATCTTGCCTTCTTCGCGTATTCCTTGATAAATATTCTATAGTAATTACATATTTCAAAGAAGCTTCTTAGATTTTTGACACATTTTGACCTAATAAATGATTTTATAGCCTCCAGACCTGCCTTTCCAATCTTGTCAAGAACCTCATTTATTACTACCAAAATATCGTCTAGGTATATCACTGGACATCTCATACCCATTACTTCTTTCCTCATTAGTTCTTGGAACGTACCTGGCGCTGCGGCTATTCCAAATAGCATTCTGTTAAAACAGTTTTGACCTGACTTTGTTGAAAACGCCGTTTTTAACTTTGATTCGTCGTCTAGTTCTACCAGATAAAATGCATCCCAAGATCTACTTTGCTCCCCTTAATTTATCTAATATCTCTGCTATATTTTGCATAGGAAATGCTTGTCTCTCTGTAACAAGGTTTAATTGTCTGAAATCAAGGTATAAGCTGATTTCAATTTTATTGTTCTTCCATAAATATTTTATTGTTTCATCTATTTTATCTTCCAAGTTGACTTGTTGTCTATATTGTCTAATATTAATCGGTTTTCCTTGAGTTTCTATTTTATGGTTCAACAGCTTTGTGCAACCGATGTCCCACTTGTCAACCATAAAAACATTTTGATTCTTCTTTATAATGTTTAGTTATATTGAATTATCTATTTTTAACGTATTCTTTGTTCTTTGAAACCGTTCCGTCCTTGTTATTGTCTTACAAAATTTTGAATCTTCTCCTGGCCACATTAGATGTATACCAAATTGCTTTTGCAACTCTATACCACCAATTACCTCTTGAGTCATATATCTCACTATCGTAAACTTTACCCTTCATTTTCTGTCATTTATTTCCACTTCTAATGTTGCTTTACCTTTCTTTTCTGTTATAGGCACATCTCAGTGTGTCCATTGTTATTAGTTCTATATCTTTAAGTTTCTCGAATTGACTTCAACTCATTACATTTATCGTAGCTCCCGTATCGTGCAACCATTCCATCCTCTGATTTTGTATTTAATTATATACACTTGGTCGGCCTTCCATTTTATCATAGCTGATACTGCCACTTTTCCGTTCGTCTAATTTGAGTATTTGTATTTTTTGTCTTATATTTATAATACGTGATATTCTACTTTTACTGTAGTAATCGATAATTTGGGAGTCTACATTGCAATCTAATGGATTGACCATTCTATCGGGACGTTGGTGCTAGGGTATTCTCGATATTTATCTTTTATTCTTTCATCATTTGGTTATTCTATATATGATACTTATCTCTTGTTAGCTTGTCTCGTCTCATCTTCTCGTTCCATGATAACTATTTTCTTTTTCGTATCGTTCTTGTTGTCTGCTGACATTATTATTGGTTCTCCTATATCTCATTCTCTAAATTTTGTGTAAAAATCTGTTTCTTTATGACCTTCCAAGTGACACCTATTGCACCTTCTTTTTTACAATCTCTTCTAACATGTCCTGAGGTACCACATGCATAACATGTGACTACCTTTCTTGCTGTGCAATCTCTGCTTAAAAGTCCCATATTATGGGTGTCCAACATTCGATTTTCTGTCATAGCGCTAACAAAAGCAATCTTTATTTTGTGTGAATACCAACAAAGGCTATAATGAGAATTCGTTTACATGTGTAGTATGATAAAATAAGTAAAATTCAAATAACTTAACCACTTTAAATAAAAAACTTGAAAATTAAAATAAGTTTTTGACTTATTCATTGACTGGTGATCAGTGTTCTGCAGACCACCATTTTATGAATCAATGGTTTAGATTAGTTTTCGAAAGTTTTCCACCAAATATACGAATTGCACTTGCGAAATATTGAGAAATATATACATCTTTTTTATTGATGAAAATGTCATTTTACTTGTCAAGGTATTTACTTGAAGTATAATTGGTATTTTTAGATATGAAGCATAATGAAAATATAAAATGCCATCCATTTTTCCTCAAAGGAAAGTTTTTTTTCAAATTATCAATATCGCGTAAGCTTTTGTGTTTTAAGTTATTTTTGATTAATTTTGGGATGATTATAACAAAAAGCATTAAGAAAAATACGACTGGCAGCCATGTCGAGCAATTTCAGCCACATATATGAATATTGATAATTGGAGTGCGTTTTCACGATGTTTTCATCTCAAATTTTCATAAAAAGTAACTTTTACTTTATGTTTAATAAATAACATTTAAATATGGAGCCTATATAAAAAACATTGTCTCCACATTTCTTGAAATTGGAAGTGGATTTCGGATACCGTCATGTTGCTTTGGAACTGCGAATGTGAAGACCTAAGAAGATAAAAGAAAACACAATTAATTATAAAAATACAACTATCATAAATTTCTTTATTAATAATAACATAAAACTCCAATGTAATCCTTGTTTTAGATTATCAAATATATATTTGCAGTGCCTGCAACATTTAATTTCTAATTAATTTTATCAAATTTTTATTAGATTACAAATGCGTTATTAAAAATAACACATTTAATTTTTTGTTTAAATATTGGCACGTTTTACTTGAACACACTTTTATTAATTATCTAATTACTGAAAATTCGGAATCAACAAACACAATTTATTATAATTAGCAAAATTTTAATCTAATAACTTCGATCATGTTTTTTCGTCGACTAAACAAATCCAGTCTTAATTGTATCAGATAATCTTCAAAAAATCTCCAGATTATATTAATATTTTCTTTTTAATGTTTACCTTTATCAAGCTATTCATCTCGATGTTCTCGACTTCAAAGTATTCACATTTTCAAAGTACCTACAATTCAATATTTAATCGAACATCAATTACTACAAGTTTACTAACGTCGAAGATTTGTCAAAGTTTACACAATTACCAAGATAATGTTTTCAGATAAACTTTTGTCATTTTTGTTGTTCCTCAACTTTTTCAACTGCATCATTTTATTGTTTGAACTTTTATCATAATCTATAATATTCTAAAATATGAAAATAAATAATCTTTTAATTAATATTTGGAAATTATATTCGAAATGTTGTTCTGCTTTTGTTCGAAAGAAATCATGATAACATTCAAATTATTATCTGATTAATTTTCTTTGTATAGAATAATATTCTTGGCTTCAATTTTGGCCGCAATTTTTTTCAAGTTATTTGTTTTTATCCTTTGTTATGAAATCTTATTATTGTCTGGTTTTCTCTTGATGCATTTTAAATATAATTTATTTCAACCTATTTGCATCATCGCCCTAAATGCACAATTTACATCAAATATCTGACACGCTCAGATGAACACCTGTCATACAGCATATAGCAGAAAATTTTCACTTTTCTAATTAGAAATAATGTTAGTAATTAATTTTTTTATTTTTCTCATAAGCAACAGTATTTGTTTGTGAATGATTCCATAAAATGATGCAAGTGTCATAATACTAAATAATTTATTAATATTCTTAAATGTGTCTATTATAAAAATTATTTATTATTATAATGATTATTTGATAATAGAAACTTTTTTCAACAATATAATTATTATTCAGCAGCAAGGGCTTGTTTTGTTATTCACTTATCTGATATATTTACATTTTATTTTTAATGAAAAAGTTATTTATTTAAATACTTTTATTAAAAGTAGACTTCAATAATATAAATATTTAATATTCCTTCATTGTGATATAATTTAAAATTTAGAATCTAAATATATACATTAGGTCTTAGTTGCAAGTTCGATTCTTTGAGTAGGACTTGCAACCAATATTTAAAATTGTTAGTCATTTAATAAATTCAATTTATATAATTATTTATTAGTTATAAAAGAATAACATACGTATAAGCGGCAGTCATATATGACAATATGTTTGCTAAAATGTTTTGATAAGTACTAGTGGTAACCTTTTATGTTACGGTTATTTAAGAACTCAAGTTTTAAACTTTGAACCCTCTTGAAACATTGATAGTCTAATAGCGACGGATACATGATAAAATAAGGAGATGCAACCCTTACAGAAAATTAATAAATTATCAAATTTGAACGATAAAAACGAGAGAGCTATAGATTGAGCAATGGTGAAGATCACAGTGGTAATGGATTCTTTATGAATTGTTTAGAAATGGTCAAAAATAAGGAAAACCTCAGAAATAGAATCGTTAAATAATTAGTTAATTAAAGAAAATATTAGTTTAGTAACCAACAATAATCGTAAAGAATAGGGAACGAAAAAAGCTAATATCAAACAGACGGAATTTCACGATAAATAAAATGAAAGCGTACTAGATCATTTGAGAGTATTTATGTCTTATGGTGGGTTTCTGGGTGTTGATATTTAAGACTATATGGTTGTTACCCAGACAACCCCATACAAATATCTTTCACCTACCACTCGGCACCCGTCGCTAAGCAACGTTGGAACTGTGTTCGAGTGGGTGGATCGTCCGCAAAAAGTGAGCGCTATTACTAATGCTATAATTGACCGAACGATCCATGGGTCCAACAAGCTGCCGATAGAAGGCCTGTGCTCGATTTCGATTTTTAGGTCCCATTATTCTTCTATCTGATTCAAATGTTAACCTATACTCTCATATCATTTATCTTTATGTCCATTCACTTGGACCTTCTTATAGTTGTCCGTTTTGATGGTTTTGCTATGGTCTGTTAACCCTTTGTTATGTAAGAATCCGCACTGTATATCTCTTACCTTTATCCCTATTATACCTACAATGTTCTCTATTATTTATACTAGCATTGTCATTGTTACTATTATATGTATTTCCTTTATTAATTGTTACTACTATTACATTTATTATTATTCTTATTACTATAATTACCATTATATTTATTATTATTACTACTACTATTATTATTATTATTATTATTATTATTATTATTATTAATATTATTATTATTATTATTATTATTATTATTATTATTATTATTATTATTATTATTATTATTATTATTATTATTATTATTATTATTATTATTATTATTATTATTATTATTATTATTATTATTATTATTATTATTATTATTATTATTATTATTATTATTATTATTATTATTATTATTATTATTATTATTATTATTATTATTATTATTATTATAATTACCATTATCCTTACCATTATCATTATTATTATCAAATTTTTGTGTAGGGATTCGTCCTTATTCCTCGGCTTAAAAAAATATTTTATTGATATACAACATTAGCCGTAACTCATCCTTATTTTACAGTTTTCGACAAAGTATTTTTGTTAGTTCGGAAAATTTTAGCAGCGTTCCACTCTTATTTTACGGTTTTATCAAATTATCCTACCAACAATTGAGCTGCACCCCACCTTTTCCTTACAATATTCGCTGAAGTATTTTAATTAATTCGAAAAGTTTGAGCAGCGTTCCACCATTATTTTAAGGTTTTATCCTTATTCTACAATTTTCGATAAAGTATCTTCATTGATTTGGGAAATTTGAGCAGCGTTCCGCCCTTATCCTACAGTTTACAAGAAAATTATACTAACGATTGAACAACATTCCACCTTTACTTTATTATTTTCGATAAGTATTTTAATTAATTCGGAAAATTTGCGCAGCGTTCTGCCCATATTTCCCGTCTCAATTCAACATGATTTATTTACATTCTTATATATTATTTAAAACATTATTTTTCATGATTTTAGTCGTTCGGATTAATCTTTTTCCGATGGCTATTCATTTTAACTGTTGCAACGATTTCCCCGCCCTATCGTTGTCCTTATGATCTACGTATGTTCATATTACATTCAATGAGTGCCCACTGGACTACTCAGTGTTAGTGATTTTTAGTCGATTGTTGTTAAAGATTTCATGTCGATTTTATCGAAAATTGAGTGCAAGAAGGATGAGCCAAAAGACCCACCCTCGAGCTACCTTCTTTCGCTATTTAGGTTCAATGATTTGACGTTTGGATTCCTGCGTTCTCACGCCGGAACCTTCACGGGCACGACTGTTGGCGGACTTACACCGCACTTACACAGTCGATAGTTATGCGTAATTTTACTAATTTGCAATATGTTTTGGCTGTGGGCCGAAAAATAAATAAATAAATTTTATCATAGTAGTTGAAGTAAAAGCTTCGATGCACAAAAGTGGTTGGTTGAAAATATTTATTCAGCATATTACTTCGTCCACGTTAACTTCGTTCGGCCAAATACGACAATTGGCAATTCATAAAAGCATTGTGAGTATTTCATAAATACCATTCGTAAAATCATTGTGCACGTTCCATAAATTCAAGTCGAAAAATCACTGTGCACATTTCATAAACTCAAGTCGAAAAATCATTGTGCACGTTCCATAAATTCAAGTCGTAAAATCATTGTGCACATTCCATAAATTCAAGTCGAAAAATTATTGTGCACGTTCCATAAATTCAAGTCGAAAAATCGAATCAGTAATCATACACTAGCCGAGAGTAGTCGTGTTCAGGCAAAACACTTACCAATGTTAATTGCCTGAATGGACGGCTCTGAGCTAGTTATACACACCAACTAATTTTCTGAAAAACTAAGACTGCAAAGTAAGAATGAAATTTTTTCTCCGAAAAATAAGACTGAAAATTTGTCAAAACACATCAGTATATATACCTATAATTTGGCCTTAACCTTGCGTGTTAATTTTATTGCGATTAAACAAAATTCGACCTTGAAATTAATTGTGTTATCTAAATTATATTTTTATTAATTTCTCAATTTAAATTGGTAATTTATTTTTAACATTTTTAATTAAATTTATTCAGCCAAAAATATTTTGTTTTTATTCATTTAATTGATTAATTTTTATTTTTATATAAATGGTCATTTTACGGTCAAATTTTCTTGTTATTATGTTATTTTATATGTAGATTTCGAGCGGTTCTTGATGCATTTTGTATTTATTTTATTTTACTTTTATGTTTTTGATTTTATATTTATTTATATTCTCTCAGATTTTAAAATGTTTAGTTGGTGTTGTATGTTATATTTTTTGTATGTTATAGGGTTTTCGTGCTGTATTACTGATGCATTTAAACAATTCTCAAGGCTATTTGTGTTCTGGTCCAACCCTTAAAACAATATTTGTTCCGCACTTGGTAGCATTCATTCTGCCTTTAATTTCGAAATGAAAGGTTTAAATATTTTTTTTTATATTTATAAATTATCTACTTATTTTCTCTATGAATTTCTTTTACTAATTAATTTTATGTAGAATCTCAGCTTCATGATTGACTCGAATTCTAATATTCCCTCAACCGCAAATGTCTATTATATTTGTTTCTAAGATACTACATAAAACAATAAATTCAAATTATTATTATAATCACGTTGTAATGCATCGCCTTTAAAATACATACGATATAGTTAATTATTTCAATTTCCATATTATTTTTATTTATTTAATTATATTTTATTTGGTTCATTATTACTGTTTCAATAGTTGTCATAAGTTATTTCACTTTAATTGTATTGCAGTTTTTATCTAATTCGTGAGAATTTTAAATCTAAAAAATACAATTTATTAAAATTTTCCTCTACAATTTTGTCCGTGAAATTTTGTCCACTGACATTTTGTTTGGCCACCAGTTTGTAGCCAGCTCGGAATTTATAACCATGATTACTGATAACGACGAAGAATGTTTATTTTGTAAAAATGTAATTATTACTCTTCAGTCTTTCTTCAGCCTTTGGCTAGGGAATCATTTAATTTCTTTCAAATTTTACGAGTGAGAAACCACCAGCTTGAAAATATTTCCCTTAGTGTTAATTATTGCTGATTGATAATTATATACAAGATAAATATGATGTTAAAGAAATGATCTTATTTACTTGTCGGTCTTTGTCATTAGAATTCGATGGTTGGGAATTCCAAATTGGAACACCGGAAATATTACAAATATCCTCAGGAGAATTTAAAGATAATCGAGATATTTGGGACAAATCTACATATTGCAATAACATTAAATTTTCTAAAGTTACGAAGATGTAGCTCGCGTACATGTTTTGCTTGAGTTTAGAATCTTTTTCAATCTATATTGGTCGAAAGACAAATGGTTGATAAAAGTCTATAAAAATGTCCATCAAATAAATAAACCGAAGAATGTGTGTGAGAAAGTGAATAATACTTCGGTGATTGTGAACAAGGTTGACTTTGAGGAAGAAAGGCTATCAAAGATTGTGATAGAACCAATGAAAGGAATGTTTCATGAATCATTATTAGACATACCGTCAAGAATTTGTAAGATTGTGTGATTGGTTTTAATGTAAAATTGTCTCAGTTGTGGCTTCTGTTTGGGATATTGCCAAGAGCCTAAGACTTCAATGCGGTCCTACTGTTCATTATGATTATGTGTAAATCGTTAGTATTTTCACATTATTATGTATGTGAAAATATGAAGTAGTTACATTATGCACTATTGCTTCAGACATTAGCACGAGGGTTATTTCGATAAAGTGTTGACAGAATAAAAAGATGAAATAAGAATGTTCGTATCTGAACATGTTTCTGAATTGGCTTACCAATAAGATGAAATGGATCGCGATCAAAAATGCTCACATTGTGATATCATTGAGTATTTTAATGAAATAAATTTTTCTTTCCAAGCGTCAAAATAAAATGAATCCTTCTATTCTCAAATTGAAATGTTGATAGATTGTATTTTAAATGGAAATATTGAATGCTTTATTAACATTTATTCTGCATTTTCCGGCAGGCTTTACCAGCATATTTTACCGTCTATCATCTATATGCAAAATATTTCAATTTTTTCTGTTAGATTTTATCAACAATGCTATAATTAATGAAATTGTCCAATATAATTTTCCGGAGTACTTATCAGATTTTTAAGATACAATTTTAGAATTTTAGTCTAAAAGAAAATATCATCTGGAATACAAAATTCTTCTTTAAGAATCTTTTTATACCTTTCAATTGTCAGTAAGTAGTATATCATGAGCTATCCGTAGTATATTATGCCCCGTATGTGTATCGCAGAATCCTCGGCTTGTTAAGGATGAAGTAATCACAGAGAATATAATATAATCATCGGGTTTTAAATAGCAAAAATTATTACGTCTTCATTACGCAGTTTATATGGTGAACTGCCATCAAATTAAAATTATTAAATTTATCTATAAATTTCCATTTACTCTTTGTTTGTAAATAATTCCCCAAAAGTAGAAATATTTTCAATTAATTTTGCACATGGATTTTTATGTTGTATCTTTAGGATTTTAATCAATTTTTGCACTCGAACTGTATATTTAATTTTTATTTCTAACTCCTTTACACAACCTTAACGTTGGTGTGACTTGTTTTCTGGAATGTCAAAAACTAAATAAAGGAAATTATTTAGAAGTAATTAATTTATTGGCGGAATATGATATTTTATTAAGAAGTCAAATAAATATTTTTTTTCATTATTGTCAAATGATATACAAAATGATATTATTTTCTTTATTGCTTTTTTAATACTATAAGAAATTCTTAAAAGTAAAGATTAGTTATAAAGTAGTTTGTTAAAGTTATGATGATGCTGCTGTTATGACTGAAAATTTTAATGTTTGGTAAATAAAAATTAAAATAAAAATTATTATTATTATGACTTTAATTATTACTTTAATTATTAAATTAATATATTAATAATAAAAATTTTAACATTTTTTATGGAATTTATATTAAATAGAAACAGAAAGTGAAATAAATTGAATGAAAAATATACAATCAAATGTCAAATTAATATAATTATTAAATTCGTAAATGCTCATAAACTAGAATTTATTTTTAATTCATTAATTTTTAATTGTTGTTTAATTCATCATTTTATAAAGCTCATTTCATGCAAAATATGCCATTTATAGAAATATGAATTCGAGTAAACGATGTGGAAAAATCTTCTTTAATCAAACGATAAAACTGTTTTAATTTTAAGGGAAATACCACAATTTCAGATTAATGAAAAACAAATGTTTTCAATTTAGATTAATTGGAATAATTTGTCTATAATAGAAATGCGTAATGTGAAATAAATTCATCAACCATTTTTGTAGGAAAACTTCGTGATCATAATTTAGTTCAAACATGATTTTTAATATAATTTTTATATTTTTATTCGTTATCTTTAATTTTACTACAATTTTTCTAGAATATTAATTAAAAATAGTGTTAAGTAGAAATAAAGTGGCTTTGTTCCAATAGAATAATTTTATTTTTTGATGATATTTGATGATAAATGAATAATTTAATGATCAATTATACTTTACTTTGAATACATTTTAAAATTTAGATATCGACGCTAGTGAACGCAAATTATGCGGAAATTTTCTCTATTTGTCTGTGCAAGTGATAGCGCCTATGTCAGGGGTGGGCACAGTAGTATGTATTGGGAGCCGCATTCATATAAAATCAATTTATAAAGAGCCGCATTAATTTTTTTTATCAAAACAGTGTGCTTGAATTATGGATCAATTTAAGTATAAGTAAGTTCACAATATTTATTTAGGGTAAAAACATTATTTATTGAATTCACAAATCACAGAATAAATCAATCAAAAAATTTAGCAGAGCATGATAGTTCTTTTTGTTTGTAAAATTGAAACTGCTCTTAATCAGAGTTGTTCAGTAAATTGCGACACTGAACCTTGCTCGTTAATTTTCGGAAGTTAGATTGATAATTTGTTGATGGTGTTTGAAGTAGTTCTAACAAATGCTCATCTGTTAGAATTGCTCGATTTTTTGATTTAACAAATTTCATAATGGTGAACAATGATTCACAGCAATATGTTGTTTCAAAAATTGAAATCATTTTAATGATAGCTTTCTTTAGTTGAGCATATTTGGATTCTGGAAAAATCTTCCAAAAATCTATTGTAGATAAGGTTTTATGAATCATCTGTAAATTTTGATCTTCCTGTATTTCCAAAGATTATATTTCTGGTTTTGGTGTTTCATAAATAATTCCTTTGGGGATGGGGCATCCATTGTTGAGTTTATCCAATAAAAATATATTCACTGGAAAAACAAAACATGGCTTTAGCTTTTGTATGTCTAGAAATTTGACATTAAAGTCATTTTCCAGTTCGTTTAATTTCTTTCCATAGTAACATAGTCTTTCTGCCTCAGGTACGGTAACAATGCAGCTTTTTAAATTTGAAAAGTGGTTGTATTCTTCAGATTTTAAGTTTTTTTGCAAAAGAAGTATTTTCTTAAGGAATCTGAAAAGTGTTTGAGATATGTTATAAATAAGCTTATCTTTTCCTTGAAGTGACAAATTGAGAGTTTTAAAATGTTGCATCATATCAGTTAATAACATAACATCATGAATCCATGCATCATCGTTTAGCTGATGAAATGTCTTCCATTTTTATTGCAGAAAAATTGTAATGGGTTACTTTAATTATTTTGTTTCACAAAATGTTGTAACATTATATGTTTTGTTGGGCTCAGAGCCAAAATTAAAACAAAAATTACAAAACCAATTTAAACAAAAAGGTAAAAATTGTATAAGTTAAAACAAAATAATTAATGTCGTTTGGAAATTGTCAATATGGCTGCTGTAACATAAGCACTCACCGCAAGAAGATATCAAAAATAAAATAAAAACATATTAATTTAAAACAAATTAAAAATATAACAAATTTAAATAAAAACAAATAATTAATTAAAATCATTAAAAAGCCTACAGCTGCAGAAAGAAACATACGAAAAATAAAATAAACTGCCAAAACCTTGCAAAATAAGGTTTAGAAAAAACACAGGCAGAAGAGGCGACCAGAAAACAAAATATTGGGGTTAAAAAAAAATAATATTGTAAGAAAATAATAATAAAAATAAAATTCAATAATAAAATATTGATATATCAAAAAATAAAGAAAAATATATAAAAAATTACAAAAATATTTCGAAATAAATAAAATAATTAAAAAGCCCTAAAAATGGCGAAAAATCGCCCATTGGTCGCACACAGGCACAAAAATACTATATATACGGCAGTCATTTTCACAATTTTCAGACATTTTTTCAGTCAGGTGACTATTAGAAAAATTTTTAGACTTTCTTAGACGAACCGTGAGTCATTTTTAGACAAAGTGTTTATGCCAATTTATGCCAGTTTTTCAAATCTGGTTGCATGATTGTGGATTGTAAGTACTGTTATTTTTTGTATAAATATATATTTCGAAGTCTTGTTACTTTGATTTTATTCTGGATGGTCGTGGAATCTTTTGGTGCCACTGACAAATCCCCCTAAAATCTTATTTACAATAAGTATTTCAATAGAATGTTCATGGGACGGATCTCGTGCCGGCTGGTGGGTGAAAACCTCTAGTTGAGCTCGCGGGTCATGCCTCGTGGACACCTCGGCAGTCCGCAGTCGGGTCTGGCAATACGCACAGGACCGCTACGCAGGGCACCGTTGTACAACTCGAGGCGGCTACTGAAAAGTGGCCGGAGCGAGTAGAAAATAAAATTCGGGAAGTGCGACTTTAGTTAAGCGGGAATAAAGTTTTGTAGGAAAAATTTTAAAACATCGTCAGGAAATTAATTGGGAAATCAAGTAGGAAAGGATAGTTTAGGAATGTAAAGTTGAAAGAAATTTTCCAAAAGTTGAACGATATAATCTGACAGAAGAGAGTAGCGTTTATTGAAGTGATCGCAGAGGGTTGTAATTACTTAAAATCATGGGAAATGTACCGGGAATTAAGGAATTGTGGATCAAATTTTTAATATAGGGAAAGATAAAGGTAAACTAGGACAAATGTAGTCGATACCGTGATGAAATAAATGAAATAGGAAATTTACCAAAAAATAAGGGAGGAACGCTGCCCAAATTTTTGAAGGATATTTTTATAAATAATGCGTAAAGATGACGAATAAGTATGGAAATTGTAGGAATAGACGAGTAAGGACCAGGATATAGAAAGAGAAAGACGTAAGACCTTCCATCGGCAGTCCAGAACCCGAAAGTGAAAATATCATGAGGAGTAGTTCTAGAAATGGAGCTCACCTGCTCATGAATTTTCAACCTCTATGTACAGTACCAACATGGCAATCGCTATGGGTACATAGGAGGGATAGAATAATAATCTTGTTGGCGTTTAGGGGGTAGATACACAAAAACCCTAGAAAAAATAAATAAAAAACCAACCCCATTCACCAACAGTTTCAACAAATAAAAAACTTATTAATAAACTTTTCAAATAGCCTCAAAATGTTGGTGAAAGAGCCGCATGCGGCTTACCAGCCACTATTTGCCCGCGTCTGGTCTATGGAGTGTATAAATTATCTTATGCTGTAGAATTTACAGCGTATCTACAATGTAGATAAATTAATAAACGTATTAATGTTTTCTTTTGAACTCAGTTATCAATTTTCGTTTTGTTTGATGAAATGTAAGTCTAGTTTTATAGTAGAATAGTGATTACCAGTATTTCATTAGCTTAGTAATAGTTTTGTAAATATTTTATATGATTAATGATTGTTTGTAAAGTATATAAATAGTTGTCGAGAATGAACTTCCTCCGGTAGATTAAGTGTAATGTGTGTAAGTAATGTAACTCTAATTAATTCGAGACATGAGTCTAGTATTGATTTGTGATCGATAAACCTACAGTAAGAATAGAGACCTTCTAGCGGCAGTCAAGAACTCGAAAGAGAAGATTTAGTGAAAAGTAGTTTTAGAAATAGAGCTCATCTGCTTACGGATTTTCAACCACTTTGTACGGTACCAACATGGTGACAGTCATGGGTACATAGGTGGCTTAGTGTAATAATCATGAAGACTTCTAGGTAAGAATCAATAGTAGAAAAGACCATAACCCTAGAAAATTAAACTAAAATAAACCTTATTCGCCAGCACAATTATAAGACGCAATGTGGATTTCAAATTAGTGAAACATTAAATAAAATGTATTTTAAATATGCGAAAATAGGGTAATTTGTATTTCATGGTAATTGAATATTTACAAGGATTTTTATGTTAGGTTGAATTTAATATTTAATAGTATTTTGTCTCAATTTGATTGTGTTTATTTTACAATGTAATTATTGTTATTATTTGTTAAATATAAATTTTAATTAAAGCTTTATTATGTTAGTAAGCTGTTTATGAGTTTTCAGACTGATTATTAACAATTAAATATAATGTTTATAACATCAAGTGACAATTGTCATATACAGTTATATAATCTCTCCAATTTTATGGTTTTTGATTTTGTTTCTGTTACCTAATAAATATGATAATTTTTACAATTTTGTTCGTATAAAGATGCAATAATTAATTTTATGTATTTAATCATAGTGATCTTTTAAAAATAAAATATACATTTTCTTTGTAATTATTTCTTTTAAATTATCATCGACAAGTTATACCCTCAAAAATACAAAATCTTGACAAAAATCATGCAAGTCATGGGAAATACCCAAGTTTTAATCTGGAAAATAAAATGGATTGCATCACGAAAGGTTTTGGGACCCTTTTGCTATAGAATGAGAAATTAACATTTCATAAACACGCTTATGGATGAAAAAGTTTTATAACGTTAATTTCAAGATAAAAATATTAAACAAAATTCATTTGAATAATATTTAAACCGATATTGAAATATTAAATATTTATTCAACCGCAACAATTATTTTTTGTTCTATTTTTCGGATAATAAATTCATTTGAAAATTTTTCTTTTCGGTATATTTTTTATCTTTTTACTTTGCCTTGGTCGGAAATTAACTGATTGGAATGTTCGATAAATTTCAAATAATTTCTCAGTCTTGCATTTCTCAGAATTAGACAAAATATTTTGTTTATTTCAAATAAAATAAATAGAAATAATAAATTTTTTGAAAATTTAAAAATATCAAAGTTGAAGAATTGATGATTGACTAGTTATTTTACTACATTCGTATATACTAGTTAATTATATTTTATATATTTATTCTACACTCCGCCACCAAGCAACATTCAACAGCCAGTATCGCCTACCCAACCATCAACATCAAAACTAGACTCTCCACCGAGCAAAAGAATAAGATTCGTTGAAGGGTCAGATGACGAGTCTGCACTATCTCCTTCAGCCTTCTTTCAATAATATTAATAATTTTTTTAAGCTAAAATATTTTATTTGGGTGATTACATTCATTAGAAATCAAGACTTTTGTATTTTATCGTAAATTAGCTTAGTCTAGGCTAGTATTTGTTTACAATCATAAAAGTGCGAATATCTAAATCACTATAAAACTTCGAGTATTCTAATTTGTACCATTGGCTTTTACTTAAATTAGAGCATATATTAGGCTAACGTTGTTTACATGTATTTAAAAGGTGTTTAAGGTGTTTATATGTGGTAGCGAGTGAAAAATAAGCAAGTGACTCGCCATACTGCCGTGGTTTGGAACCGAATCATCCGTATGAGCGAGGTATAAATGTATATTTTAAAATAAGTATAAATTTAACAATTATTATAATTTTGAATATTTTGATTTTAACGTATATTTTAAAATAAGTATGAATTAATATGAGATAAACTAAAGTAAATAATTATTTTTAAATGTGTTCTATTTTCAAAAAACTTTATTGAGTTTTAAGTGAAATTAAATTAAAAAAAGAAAGCTGCGTTATTATATTCCTAGAGAGAAAAACAGAAATTTAATTTTAATAAAGATTTGGATTATTAAATGACTTACGATTCTGAATTAAACGAAAATTTTTAAACGACATATAACAAAGTCTGTTAATTATATACTTGGCCAATAATTTGTAACAATATAAATTGAATTTTTATTAAAACAAGTTCAACTCTTCAGACGGTTGCACTGGGGCCCCTAGAGTCTGGAAATAATAATTATTTAACATAAGTGATAAATGCAAATGCAAAGTTATCCGACAAATTATGATCATTTATAGTAATTACAAAAACATTCGATAATAATTTAAAAAGGAGATTGAATTAAGAGATAATTAATGAAAAATATTATTTATGAATTAAGGTCCTCTACCAGTAAAAACCTTTAATATTTACCTGTAAAAATATGAATTTTAAAAAATTAATAAGCGAGAGATAAAAGCACTCCCTGATATAAAATAGTAAATGGTGGGTTACAGGGTTTCAAATCTTGCTTATCCTCCCGGTGACCCTAGTAACGCCATACAAAATGATGCTGATCTCCACTTGGCACCCGTTGCTAAGCAACGTTGGTAATGTGTTCAAGTGGTGGATTGCCCGCAAAAATTGAGTACCATTGGCTAGTACTATTGTTGCTCGGACAATCCTCGGGTTCACGAGCTGTCGATAGAAGACCTATGCTCGCTTTGTTCTGTCCCTCGTAACTATTCAGGATTAGGTTTTTATTAGACTGTGGAACGAATTGGCAGAGTAGTGAAAATGTTTAGGACAATGTTGGCATACGATTATATTAAAGTAACAATTCAACTAAGGTCAAAACTATTCTATTCGATTCAAACACATGTATATCATTTACTATTTGACGTTTTGGAGTTGTGTTGCGCGACGTCGGGCACGTTCCTTACGTCCCGGTCGACGTTTGTTGATTGGAATGATGGGTTGTTCTGTTGGCTTGGTGGTTGTCTGCGGCATTTGGGTTGGGGCGAAGATGAGCGGATAAGTCACCGCTTCACCTTCCCGGCATACCGCTAGGGCGACTTCGAGTCCCCGAATCTGCGTGCGCAGGCTCTGGTTGAGCTGCCGTTCTTCGCCCCAGCCTTTCTGGGCCGCTGTGAGTCGATGGTAGATCGTTTTCGTCTTTGCGGGATCCGTCCATGTTGCTTTCATATGTTGCATTTCTCGCGTTAATTGGATAATCTGGGCGAGTAATTCCGTGTTTGCTTGTCTCGCGTGGTCCAATTCCGTTTGCAAGATTCGTAAGGACGACATCACTGTAATTAAACAGATTATTTTATTTTATCCTTAATTAAGTTAAATAGTCGCTCATCCCATTAAACTAAATCATGCATAACTCTAATTATAAGAAGAAAATAACACACAATTTGCTAATATTTTGAGTCAACTACTACATAAACTATCATTATTAAGTCATTCCTCGGGACAGTATCGCTTCAGGCTTCGTCTGAGAGCCTCCACTGTGTAGGGTCTTCGGGTATCTCGGACTGGGCGAGGTGGATAGGCGATGGCGATCCGCCCGGCGAGGATGTCTTCTACCACGTTTGCAAGGTACATCCTCGCCTTAACCACCTGTACATCTACCTGCTCCTGCACCCTTTCCCACTGGGTGAGGAGGTTCTGTGCGTTTGTGTAGGTTTCTGCCGCTGGTATTGTCGTTCTGGGATATCGCAGGGCTCCTTCTCTACGCCTAATATCCTCCAAGCAGTCGGATACTGCCATGGTTGATGTATCGGATCTGATGACATCGTGGTCGATTGAGCTATTGACTGACTCTGCTTTCCTACACTTCGACTGATGTTTTGTTCGTGTGGCATGTCTAAAACGCTTTATTATTATCTCCATTAACTTTACCATGTTAAATTGTTAAACAAATAGGGCTTATGTCACTGTTGAGTGGGTCATCTGATTTAATCTTATTGAGTTCTAGTGGCTTTCTATCTGGTTGGACTACTTTCGAAACGGGCGAACTATGTTGATGAAATTACATTTACATGTGGTAAGTCTATTGATCAACTCATTTTATTTAATTAAAACAAGATGGTGTTAAGAAATTGCCGAGTTGATTTTAAGGGTAGCGACTATATTGATGGAGGTAGCGTTGAATGCAAGTGGGGATTTTAAGAATTCTTTACCTGTATTCTATCTGATTTTGTTCGTTTACTTAACTTTTCATTTTTAGGCTTTCTAATATAAATTTGGTCATTAAACCGAACAACTCTTATCATCATATCCTATGATATAAGTTTATGGATTTTCTAAATCCAATATCGACGTCAAATTCGTTTAGCAAATGCTATGATCGTTGGAAAGCGAGAGCGGATGTCGATTCACTGAAGCGTCGACGTATGTGTGGTGTAACTTCCGGCGGATATCGCGATTTGAACGGTTAAAAGGAAGTGAGATTATGTAGTTACATCCGGTGATTTATAATATTTCATTTTAGGATTATCGATTGGCAAATTCGTCGAAAATTTATTCGGGTAAGTTATTCTGCAAATTAATTTGACCATCTTATCACTATTTTTTAAGGAAAACGGTATATTACGTTCGAGATCTTCAAGTGGATGAACTTTATACTATTGTAATATTTTCGCTTTATGGATTTTTATGCATTCGATAATTTTGTGAGTTAATGATTTGTATATTATTGAAATAAAAGTTTTTCTCATTTTTTAAAACATGGATTTTTATAATGATATTAATTTAATTTAAACAATAATTCATATATTTTATTTTTCATCTCTGAACTGGTTTTATTTTAGAAAACCTTATCGCAAACTTATAAATCATTTCAGTTTGGATTTAGGGACGGTTGTAATAACTTAGTTCGGTTTCATTACTCGGTTTTCGCATATCTTTTATTCCAACTAATTTATTCGACCTTTACTTCAACTCTATAAAACTATATTAACATCATTGCTTCCACTAATTTATTCAACCTTTATTTTGATTCCGTGTAACTACTTTAATATTAACATCATTTTTTTTCAGCTAGTTTATCCCATCTTTATTCTATGAAACTATTTTAACATTAACATCATACTAGTAAATTCATGAATCTAGTTCTACTCTATTCTTGTTCAAGGTTTATTTGATCTTTACTAAGGGAACTAAGTTACTTTTATTCGAATCGTTTAATTTTAATCACTGAATGACTTGGTTGATCGGCATCGTCTTTTAATTCAATTAAGGTATTTTTATTAATCAAGGAACTATTTAACCAATAAACTATGAAAATTTTATTATTATTTTTTTTTTAATCTATAACTACGTCAACTTTAATCGTTTTAATTTATTTATCCATAAAGTATGTATGTTTACGCAAAGTTCCTTTAATTTTTACTCAAAATGAAACAAATTCAGCTTAATCCAGAGTTATTTGCCTTTAATTATTAATCAATAATTTAATCTAATCGAGTTAATGAATTATTTATCGAATAATTTTTTCAGTTAATTTGGTATACCAATGATTAGTTTATTACACATTATAGGTTTCAATTAGTTATATCAACGATTTTAATTTGTTTTATTCCCGTACCCTTTCCCTTTAATAGACCTTAGGCGCATTTTGTGTTCATATTATATTTACTGAGTGCCCACTGGACTACTCGGTGTGATGATTTTAAGCCGTATGTAATATGATTTTAGGTCGATTTTACAGAACTGAGAAACGAGGAAGCAGCCAGAGACTTCTTCCTTATTCCTCGATTCAACTATAGGGATGAATATTGACGTTACGACCGCTGCGTTGCGCACGCTGAGTCTTCACGGGTACATATCATTGGCGATTTTCCACGCACTTACATGCATCTGCACTGTGTAGATTTTATTTACTTGCGTTGTGTGTCGGCTGTGGGCCGGAAAAATTTCGACATTTTAATTTATAAAAGCATATAAAATAAGTTATATATATTAATAATATTTATTAATTATAAAACAACATAATTACCCATTTTTAACCATTCCATAAATTGAAAAAACATCATAGCATAACATAAAATGACATAAATACCTCTCTCCCCACGTCGCCGCCAAGCAGAGCTCTACAGAGATGCTATGGACGTGACGTGGAAAGAGGGTTCCAACCAAAATATTTCTCACCTAAAAATTCTGAGGCTGACAAATTCAAAATAAAGTTGAACAACAATTTCAAATGGTTTTCACGAAATAGTTTTAAAGTATTTAAACTAGTTCCAAATGGTTTGAAAAATGGTTAGTTTTCAAAAATGGTTAAGTTAAATGTGAAAATGGATCAGTATATATACCTAATTTTATGGTGTGTGAAATTTGATGCAGTAAAACAAAATTCGACCTTGTTATTTTCTAGCAAATTCTATTGTTTATTTTTATTATTTTTTGATTTATTTTTATAATTTTTTATTTAGAATTTTTATTGAATTATTGCTAATTCAAATTTTTCGATTTAAATTTCACTTTAATGAACTTTAATTGATTTTTCCAATTTCGTCGAATTTGTTGTGTTTTCTTGTTGTATTTGTGTAGGTATCGTGCGGATCTTGGTGCATTTTGTTAATATTTTAATTTATTTTTTTGTTTATTATTTTATATTTAATTCTTTTATTTCTCAGATTTTATATGGTTTAATTGATGTTTCAGTGGGTTTATTTAAATTGCGTGTTATTTTTGCGTGTGTGTTTCTGATCCATTCAAACATTTTTCAAGGCCGTTTACGTTCTGGCCCAACAAAATTTTCAAAGACATTTTTATAAATTATAAATTTAGTAAACACTAGCATGTTCTTTTAAAATATACTTGAGCTCAGTTGACCCAAAAATGAATATCCAGGAAGGTAGTGTTTTCCAGGATATTTTTACCATAGAAAATCTGGATGTTTGGAACTTAATTGTTGAAATCGTCTCCTTGTTTTTTCAGATGCTTTTTAGTTTTTACATGTCGATATTTATAATTCCTGTGCATGTATCCATCACAAGATTTACAATAACACTGATTTGCTTTCATTTATAATATAAATTTTTTAAATTATAATATAATCTTTGTATGAAATTAAAATAAATTATAATTACAGGTCTAATCCATTTTTATTAATTCGCGTCTAATCAGCTAGGGTTCAAATCCCAAAGTGGAAATATTTAATTTATAAAATATTTTTTCATAAACTGGTTTCTATGAATGTAACATCTATTAAAAATATATCATGTGTGTGTATTAATATCTTTAAAAAATAAATAAGAAAAAAAATAAATATGAAAAAAGAATTATATTTAAAGCTCGGGTGACTTGACGGTCTATCCAAGACCTCCGGGTTCAAATCGTAACTCAGACTACTTTTTTCATAAACTATACATTATATATATGAAAAAATATTTTATGTTAGCGGGTGTAGTGCCACAAGTCTTTCGAACACACCTGAATCGATTCCATAATGAGCTCATTTATTTCAGTGTTGCTTCCGGACCACTTTTGGATTCGCTTTCGAATTCATTTTTTTTTCATGTAATGCGCTTAAAACACTGTTGAAATCGTCTTTGAACGAGAAGTGACTAATACGGCGCATTACAAGTATTGAATAGGATGAAGTTTCTTAATTCTTAGATATGACAAAAAAGTTTGTTTCTGTCTTTAAAAAAATTACCAAGCGGCTTAGATGATGCAAAATATTAAACACCCCTTGTTTAATAAAATATTTTATTTAAATTAGTACAAATAAAATTTAAATATCAATTATTAATTACTTTAAAAATTAACAATAATTTTTATTAGCCACAGAGCTACGGGTATTAATAGAATCCATAACTAAAACACGTTTATTATTAAAACACAAATATTATTAAAACAAATTATATCGTTAATTTGTTTGAGGAGTTTCTAAAAAATAATAATTAATGAATAAGTAAGGATTTCAACATACAATCAAACATGCCCAACATCATACCATTATTTAAATACAAATTACAAAACGCCTCACATCCCCCCCTTTTTGAAAACCTTTAACCACTCAATATTTCTCGTGACGGAACTTCCATTTTCCAATTTTATTTCATAACTTCGATCATGAATCTTTTTAGTAATCACACCTGGACCCATGTATCTGTTATCACCTTTATTTCGAACATTTACTTTGATCAATACGCAATCTCCAATTTGAAATTCGCGATTTGTCGGCTGATTGATTTTTTCTTCTTCCACAATCTCTGAGAACCATTCACTATAAATCTTTTTCCCAAACACCATTTCAGCTGGAGTCTTCCTAATAGTTTTTTGAAAAGTTGAATTCAACATAAACTGAACTTCGGGAAGAATATCTACCCATGATTTATGTCTTTTATCTTTGAGTGTTATCTGTATTGCATCTCTGATTGTACGGAATTGTCTCTCAATCTGTCCATTTGCTGAGTGATGATATGGACTTGAATAATTAATTTCAATATTGTGGAATTCTGCAAAATCTTTCATTAGCTTTGATTCAAATGATTTACCTCTGTCACAGTTTATTATCCTTGGTGCTCCATACTTCATTATCCACTCTTCTTTCAGTAATCTTACCACTGTTTTTTCATCTTGTGATTTCACTGCATGTAAAGAAATAAACTTACTATGATGATCTATAATCCCAAGAATATATCTTTCTCCTTTCATTGCAAGTTGTAATGGGCCACAAAAATCTACATATATTGTTTCAAATAATTTCGAATCACTTTTGCAAATTATTTCTTCTTTTGTTTTAGTTGTATCAACCTTTCTTTTCTGACAGTTTTCACAGGATTGTACAACATTACGAATAGATTGCTCCAAATCTTTCATATCAAAATTGTTTGATACATACATTTTTACTTTATTAGCACCCGCGTGACAGAGCTTTTTATGATATTCTATGATGAATTCAGACTTGTTTTCTTCTGGAATCCAAATTTTATTATTATTTGTCATAATCACTCCGTTGACATATTTATAAAATGTTTTATCTGGCATCAAACTAATATTTTCTTTTATATTTTCAATTTCTTTCGAGTTCTTTTGCCATATATTTTCAATATTATCAGTCATCAGTGTCAACAATCTTGTTTTTAATTTACCCATTTTAGGATTTTCATGAATCATTTGACATTGAACACATGTTTCACATTCTTTTCTAGATAAAGCGTCGGCATTATTGTGGTTATCACCTTTTCTGTATTGAATCTCCATGTCCAGACCACTAAGATGGTTAATCCAAGTTTGAAATTGTGGGGTAATAGCTTTCTTTGTCTTCATCATAAATGTAATGGCTTTGTGATCCGTCCTCAAAATAAACTTTTTACCATATAGATAATGCTTAAAATGACCAGTAAAATAAAATATAGATAGTAATTCCTTTCTTGTTATACAATAACCCAACTCGTGTTTATTCATAGCTCGGGATCCATATGCGATTACTCTTTCTTTACCTCCATCTTTTTGAGACAGAACAGCACCAATGCGGTCAAAACTTGCATCTGTATCCAAAATGAATGGCTTAGAAAAATCTGGGAACTTCAATACAGGTGTAGACGTCAATTTCAGTTTTAAATTTTTAAATGAAGTTTCACACTCATCAGTCCACATAAGCTTCTTTTGTTTACTTCCACATAACGCTTCTAATACTTTGGAATCTTTGGTGTAATTTTCTATAAATTTGCGATAGTAATTTGCCAAGCCTAAAAATCCTCTCAAACTTTTTACGCATTTAGGTCTTTCAAAATTTTTAATAGTTTCAATCTTGCTTTCATCCGTACGTATTCCATCTTCACCAATGATATGACCCAAAAATTTTACTTCTTTCCTTTTGAATTGACATTTTGCTGGACTTATTTTAAGATTTGCTAATTTAATCTTTTGAAAAACCTTTTCAATGGTACTATAATGTTCATTCAATGTCTTTGAAAATATAAGGATATCATCCAGATATACAATTGTTCCATTCCAATTTAATTCTCCAAGAACCAAATTCATAAGTCTTTGAAATGTAGCTGGTGCGGCTGCTATTCCAAATGGCATTCTGTTAAAGTAATATTGCTTGCTTTTTGTCGAAAATGCTGTTTTCAATTTTGATGCATCATCGAGTTCTACTTGATAATAAGCATTGCCTAAATCAATTGTCGAGAAAAACTTTGCTCCGTCAAGAATATCTAATAATTCATCAGTATTTGGAATGGGAAAAATCGGTCTTTCGGTTATATTATTTAATGCACGGTAGTCCAAGCATATTCTTATATCACTACTGTTTTTCTTTTTAACACATACTAATGGAGAATTCCAAGGAGATGTACATTCTGATATAATGCCATATTTCAACATTTCTTGAATATTTTCTTCAATTTTTTCTATTAAATGTATAGGTTGTCGTCTTGGGTTTATTACAATCGGACTACCTTTAGTAAGTATTTCATGCTTTAATAGTTCGGTTTTCCCAACATCCCATTTATGTTTCATAAAAATACCGTCAAACGTGGAAATTAAATTATTTATAATCTTATCTTCACTTATGTGGTTCTTAAATGAATTTTCCATAATTGTATTTATTTCGTCTGTACGGTTTTCTATTTGCAATTGCATTCCAAATCTTTCGAGAAAATCTATACCTCCTATTAACTTTGGGTTTATATCTTTGGCTACAACGAATTCTACTTTTTTAATATCAGAAATTTTATCAACTTTTACATTTAATAAAGTTTTACCGCAAATTTCAATCGGGCTATCATTCGCACATCTTAATTTTAAATTACTTGTAGTCATATTCAAATTTCCAAGTTTTTTAAAAATATTATAATCAATCACACTTATTTTAGCTCCAGTATCTAATAGGCATACTAATTTTACATTATTAATCATTACGGTAACACTGGGCCTTCCCTGCATTTTATCGTATACTATTATATCATTCCGTTTATCACGATTAAGAACATTTAGTTCATTAGACGTTAGGGGTGGGTCTTTAAAAACTTCATCCATACAAAATTTATTAATGTATATATTAATATAATTTCTATAATCAAAAAATACCATCACAACAGTTATCATTCAAACTATCACAATCATTCAAACTATCACAATCATTCAAAATCATACAACCCTTACTCATATCATTAATTACCTTTAATTTATTGCTCCGATCACCTCCTCGTGTGGTGGAGCATTCCCATTTGGGTACTCAAAATCAGCCTCTGGATCCTCGTCACCGAATGCAGCCACTGATTTATGGAATTTTCGACGTCTGCCTGGAAATAACTCATGGCACTGATGTTTGAAATGTCCAGATCTTTTACAATGGGCACATTGAATATTGGAGCATTCAGATCTTCTATGACCTTCTTCGTGGCACGCCCAACATCGCAAAATTTGATTTGTTCGGACATGATCTCGCGAATGAAATTCCCTGGTATTATAAGGCTTACTCCTATTCATAGGTCTCCATCCATTTGAAATAGCATATCGATGTTCTCTGGTAAGATCGCCTTTGAATCTTGGATTATGTTGAGGTTCTCTTGTATATTCATCTTTGAATCTGGGATTAGCTTCTCGTTCTCGAATTGATCTGTTATCATAATTATATCTTGGTAAGCTCTTCTTAACAGCATCAGCATAGCGTTGTGTTTTATTCATTGAAGCTACATCAGCATGAAATACATTAATTTCTTTTGAAACTTGATCGTGTCTCTTTAATCTTTCTTTCATTTCATCAAATGATTTTAAATCTTGCATTTTGAGATCTTTTTTAACTTCTTTATCTTCAAGCGAATTGAATAGCAAAAATTTCTTTAGTTCTTCTTCATCAAGTTTATGCTTCAAAATATTTTTTGCAAGTTTCTCAATTTTTGAGCAGAATTCTTCGGCAGCCTCATTTCCTTGACGATAATTTAGCGCTTCGTTGAGATCATCGATAAGACTTCTGTTCTTAGAAAAAGCGTTTCTTAATCTTTCTGTATAATGCAGAGTTTCATTAGTCAACTCATATTTCTTTGTTGAATTGATTGATAGAAAAGCTTTGACGAATTTGCTTCTGTATTCATCGACAATATTTGTCATCTCGAAGAATCGTTCCGTTTCTAAGATAAAATCTTCCACGTCTGAATCCATGTCATATGTTTCTGGTGGCTTGATAAAATTTGCAATCGTGGTCGCCATATTAGCCACAGAGCTACGGGTATTAATAGAATCCATAACTAAAACACGTTTATTATTAAAACACAAATATTATTAAAACAAATTATATCGTTAATTTGTTTGAGGAGTTTCTAAAAAATAATAATTAATGAATAAGTAAGGATTTCAACATACAATCAAACATGCCCAACATCATACCATTATTTAAATACAAATTACAAAACGCCTCACAATTTTTAAAGTTATAAAAAAAATAAAAATATATATATATTTGATTTAAAAGTAGTTTGTTTAACATAAGTTTTTATTTTATAATATTACCTTTAATTTATTAAAACTCATTTGTGATATAAATAAAAATCAGTAAAAAATATATCTGCGATTTAAATAAAAGTCAATTAAAAAATTGAAAATCAATAATTTCAATGAAAAATATAGATCAAGGTTAAATTGGAAATCGATTGGGATGAAATTGAAAAGACAAACAATACGAAGCCAAATATATTTTCTACTCATACCGTTTTGCGTGCAAGAAAAATTATTTAAAATACTTCGAAATCCATATTTCTCAATTATCCAAATACTTTGTATTTAATTTATAAAATAATTTTAAAATAATAAAAATAATAAAATTTTAAAATAATAAAATTTTAAAATAATAATTTTAAAATAATTTTGTAAACTTGAATCTTTTACTATTGGAATAATCTTAAATTTAGAACATTTCTGTTTTTTATGCATGGTATCGTATTATATTTAAGAGACCAAGTTAAAATCATTAACAACCTATCGATAACAATTTAATTAAAATGTTATCAATTGCTATAACTTTAAAAAAACTAATTAAATTTAATCAAAATATCTGTAGATAAATTACATTGAAGATATAAATTTTATATTAGTACATGTTTTTATTTTTAATCGGTTAGTTGTTACTAATTCCTCTACTTTCTTGGGTCAAAATACAAGTAAACTATCCGTTTGGACAGTACAAAAGCTGAAAATCCATTGCATCATACTGTTTACTAATGATGTCAGATTCACTACTAAATATGGTTTTATTTTTATTGGTTTTATTAAAAATTTAAGTATCATTAAAAACTTTATTATTGCTTTTTCTGAAAATGGACCTTACAAAGTACATACGAAACTCAGGACGCTGCATTTGGTTGCACTTAAATATGAACATACATATTAATATTTTATACATTTATTGTAATATCCTTGCTATTTATATATGGTTATCAAGTTGATATTTTTGAAACTTCATCAATACCAAAATTATTCAAATATTTATATTTTTATATACACAAATTTCAATGTTTAAGAATTAAATTTAAAAGTTTTATAAAAAACCAACGAGGGATAACTATTTTTAAAATTATTAATACCCTTCCTAGAAGTTAAGACCAATTTGCTTGGTAAAAAAATTAAAGGAAAATAACATTTTCAATGATTTTATAAAAGATTACTAAAAAATTGACTTAAAATAAAAACTTAATTAAAATATTGAATAGATTTTTTTATCGAATAAACTGATATAAAATTCGGCACAATTGACAAAATTCAAAGAACTTCCTTTCAGAATTAAATAATTTTTTCATACATTTTTTGTTACATTTTTAAAATAAAATGTTTATTTAATTAATCCTGACTTTTCATTTCTATCTAAATTTTGATGAACTGGACAAATTATTTTCATTTAAGCATTTTATCGTAATCTTTAATTTTCATTAAGATATAAGATTTATTAAATGAAATTACTATTTTCTTGATTTTTAACTGAGAATTTTAGTTAAATTTTTTTATTGATTTTTTTTATAAAATATTGTTTTATTCAAACATTTATAATTGAAACATCACCAAAACAACAAAAAGACTGTTGGCGAGCTAGTATCAGACAATCCTGATAATAGATACAGGTTTTTCACAAGTATTCCTAGTTTTGTGATATTGACATATGTTTACAGATGGGCACAGATTAACAATTTTAAAATTAAAACATTACGTAATAGGAGATAACAAATATAGGATGAACATATGTATATGGCAACTATAATGACAATTCAATGATCTTTGTCTAATGATAACCTCCATTTACGACAATATATGACAATTCATGGGAATCTATGACAATTTATGATAAAACAGTTGCACATTCAGAAATTTATTTGGCAACATAGTTTCGAGCATAAGAATTTACATAACTTAGCTCAGGTAACCGCAAGCAGAGACATAGAACAAAGGGCACACTACACAGAAATCATATACAGAATCTTTGGTTAATTGTTTAATGTGAAACTATTATTTTATTTTCTATATATATTTGTTAATATTAAATAAAAATTTGAAACTAGTGTTCGTGTTCTTATTTATATAATATATTAAGTTGATATTATGGGAACTTTTCGGTTTTAGCCAAGTTGTTTGGAATTCTCTATGATCTTTGTAGGTCCTTCTGTAACCTTTTATTAAGCGCTAAATTATTAACCGCTATAGTATTTAAAAGAAAACGCTAATAAAACACTCTTCGTTCGATATATTTCGTCAGTTTAACTGTCATCTTCAGACACCTAAAACTAACTCAAAATACTATATATTTAAACAAATTATTTCTTAATCAAATGTTTTATAAAAATAAATACTTCAATCAATAAATAAATATTTTTGAAAATTTTTACATTAATATTAAATTTAAAACTTTTTTATTTAATTTAATAAATATTTTTTAAAATATTAATAAAATACTTTATAAATTTAAATTTTATATAATAAAAATAATATTAAAGGTTTAATAATTTTTTTAATAGAAATAATAATAATAGTTGATAATTTTTGAAAAACAAAAAAATATCAAATTAAAACAATTTTACAAAATCAAATTAATTCAAAACATTCATAGTCATAGCAAATTAATCTTTGGATTTAATGACCTTATAAACAATGCTTCACATATCACTCGTTGCCAATAATTATTAAAACTTTTTAACTAAACATTCTTATTTTAGTTTTACTGCCTCTATTGTTTTCACTAATATTGGTCAAACCTTTCAATCGACAATGCTTTAGAACTTGAGTACAGTAATGAAAGGAAGTCTCTCCAATGTTTGTGACTTTACATTCATTACATGAAAATTAATAAACAAGCTCAGAACATAGACAAAGTGGATTTTTTGATTTATTATTAGAAGCGATCTTATACTCTTAATTTCTCATTTGTATACGTAACTTATAATTTTTAAACCTTTCTGAGTAGGGTATTACTAACACAAATTTAGGCTCATTATTTTTTTGTACATTTTTACTATTATTTAGATCAACACTCAATTCACATTCATTTTCCATATTACATTCAGATTTTTCCAAACATGGATCCTTAGGATTTTTAATCTATTTGTCAACAGTCTCGTTTATCATCAATAATAAAAATGATTTTGAATACCCATTCTTTATCAGCGTTTTAACTAATTTATAACACTTTTTACTGAATTAGCCCATGTAGAACGATAAATCAGTTCATTCACCATATTTATCTTATACTTAAGTTCACAAAAAGATTTCTGGAAAAGTATAAAGACTAGTATCAGCTGGTTTTCTATAAATCTCTGTCTCATGTTATTCTTTGCTTTGAATTAACAAATCCAAGGACGCAATCGATAACTTAATAGTATTTATATTTGAATTTTAGGTTTCTTAAGATTGTGTTATTTCGATTGTCCCATGTTTCAAGGGAGCACACCAAAAAGCTTTTAACTGTGGTTTAGATGTATATATAGCAAAAGACCAAATAATGGTCTAGAAATAACCGCACACCCGGTAACCTATTTCTTGCAAGGCGATACCACTAGACCCACAAAAAAATAAAATTATGAAAGAATCTTTAAATAAGTTACTTGAAAACAAAATAGTAACTAGTGTTTTAATAAATCATAAAAGATTAGATATAATCGATTAAATTTACATTGCCATATCTAATCTTTTATGATTTATTAAAACAGTACAATAGACCGATCAAAAGAAGCGGAGAGTGTGATTCTATTGATATTTTGATACTGCGACGGTAACAATAGTAAACCATCCAATGTTTGAGTTGTCGCTTTGATTCTGAGTTGATACAAGCCAATCGGACCACTAATGGACAAGACAATTGGTCCAATCGGAATTCAGTAATTGGTCCATTGTGGTATACAACACTTGGTCCTTGGAATGCGACTTCGAACATGAGGAATAATGACCGTTTATTTTCTTTATTTGCAAATTTTTAGAACTTAAAATAAAAATTATTAAGATATATTATATATATTATTATATATTATCATTATTTAACGGAATCATTTTTATAGTTAAATCTCGAATTACATTTACAACATTTGTTTCTTTGATTTCGCGAACTAAGTACAATAAACATTTAACAGTTTGATTTTGTACTTCTAAATTTTGATCTTATAAAAGTCTTAGAACGCCTTTAGTTAACTTTCTTTCACCATCACTGTTCAATCTTAGAGAATCATTTTGCAACTCCGAAATTAGATCATTTATAGCCATAAATCGCCAAACTTTCTCCAAATTGTTCATTTGATATATCAAGTTCATTAACATTAAAGCTATTTATTAAATTCTTTTCTTCTGACACCATTTTTAATTGTTATTAAATAGAATAGAATTGAAATTAAACGAAAGTTAAAATGTATTATATAAAAAATCAGTAAATGTAATATAATCGACTAAATTTACATTGCTATATTTACACATTCTAACTAAGAGTTGGTCATATTAATTGAATGCTCAAACAAAGCCATATGGGGAATGAAGAACTTGTTGCGATTAAAGAATGCTAAACAAAATCACAGAGCCAGAAAACTACACTTTGCCAAATATAAGATATACAATCATTCAATACAAAAGCGCTAAATTCTTTTCAACAATTGACCTTCAAAAGCCTATCATCAAGCACCAATAAGAAAGGAAAATAAAATAACGGCAATTATAATACAAATCAGCATGTTTAAAAAAAGAACAAAATGCCTTTTGGTTTATGGAACTCAGCGGTAAAATTGCAATGTTTTCTGGAAAAATCACTGATAAATAATCATAACACAATCGCATACTTAGACGACTTATTGATAACAAGTCCAAACTTAGAAACACAAAAAAACAATATTGAAATTATTTTCCAAAATTGTAACACAACAAAGTTTTAAGTCAACATACAACAATGCCAATTATAAAAGAAAAAAATTAATTTTTCTGGACACACATTGAACAAAAAAGGCACAAAACGAATAAAAATGAAAAAGAAATTTTTACTGTAAAGACTATACAGAAATTTAAACTATCAAATACAAACCCAGACTATTTTCTGGATAGAAAATCTTTATCATGCATGCATACCAAACTGTCGCAAACTGTAAGCTCCTTTAAACGATTTAGTCAAAAAATAAGAAATTTGAAAGTCACTGGATAGATCAAACCATCAAGAATTTCAAAAATTAAAAGTAAGCGTCATTCACTCGTTTTACAATATATTTCGACAGGTTAACTTTCATCACCAGCTACAAAAACCAATCAAAATAGTATTTATTTAAATATTTTAATAACTATTTTAAATACTTTTACACTAGTTTTAAAATTCTATATAAATTTAAAAAATTTACAACTGTTGTGGTTTTGTCGGTTAATTCGAAAAGGAATTATTATCAACCTGACTCCAAGCGTGCTTTTAAACATCAGTAATGAACTCCAAACGACATAAACTTTATTGATTAATACACTTTATCTCCACTTTAAAATGACACAACGAATTATCTATCAATCACAATTTGGTGTTTATTACGACCCTTCGGGAAGAATAGCACTTTTCGGATCAATTGGATTTTCCAATCACTTGACTACTGTGGTGGGTTTCTGAGATCGGTAACTCTGATTTAGTTGCTTTGCTTTGCTTTGACCTTGCTTAATTTCTGTTTCAAATTTCTGTTTAATTTCTTTTTTGTCTTTATTTGTCTTTTGCAATTTTGTCTCTTTGATTCCAATTGCGCTTCCTTTTTATACTCCGTCATCCAATGATACTTACTGATGTCAAATATAATTTCTGATATCTTTTAACGCTAATTCCCTTTGGGCCTCTATAATCACTGACAGCTGTCCAGATAAATCATTTTTAGAGATGCCCTTTCCTGGATTCCCAAACAATATTCCTTCCCTTATCTTGAAAGAGCTTTCAAAATAACGCGCAAATTTTCCTTTTGTTTTTGGTTTCCTAAATTTGCACTTGTTAATTATAAATGACCTTCTTTCATTTAATTGTCTGTTTTTATTGATTTTCTCTTATTTCCTTCTCGTTATTCGACATTTCTTTTTCATTCCCTTTTTATTAAGCTCCAGAACCACATCCTTATCATTGTTTCCCTCAATCATTTTACATGTTTATTAATTATTTTACTCTATTATTTAGGTATTCTCAACACAACTATAATAAAAATTTTTAAGTTTTTTAAATTTAAATAATTTAACATAATATAATAAAAATAATATTTTTAAATCATAAAATCCCATCAATTTATCACAATTTTACATAATCAAACTATTTAAAACTATTCAAAACATTCGTTGTCATAGCACAGTGTACATTATTCATTGGATCCAATGACCTTAATAAAATTTTAAAATCAGACATGTCTATTTAACTCTTACAGCCTCGATTGTGCTCACTAATATTGATCAATCCCTTTAATTAAAATACTGTAGAACTTGAGTACAAAGAAGATGGAAAGTTTCTCCAATGTATGTGACATTACACCTATTACATGTAAATTAATAAACACAATTGATAGACTCAATCCAATAAGAACGTTTGAATTATTAAATGGTAAAGAAAATTTTCCAAGCAACGCAGCTTGAATACCCAAATTCTGAATGAGACAATAACCTAGTGACATACTGTTCAAGACTTTTGGTGGGAGCTACACTGTACTAAAACAATTAATAAGATAAACAACGAAAAGATAAACAACGAATCAAAGAAGATATTTATCCTTTAGCAACAAATGATGCAACAAAGAATTTTCAAAATCTATTAAAAGCAAGAAAATTCAAAGTCTTTGCAGACCATAAACGCTTAACAAACACAATTCAAATGAAAAACTCACCTACAAGATAAATAAGACAATTAAATTTCATATCACAGTTCAATTATAAAATCAGTTACATCACTGAGCGACAAAAATAACAGGTGACACCATATAAAGAATAGAAATAGACTTATCCGTTGTTGACTTCAGTGACCTCATAAAAACAGAAACAATTCGAAACAAACAGACAGAAACTCTAACCGAATTACCTACAATGTACAGCCTGAAATTAGACAAAAATCAATGAATTCTGGTTCGATGCCAGTAAGGAAAACTCATCAACATCATTGTTATCAAAATAATTCAAAAACACATGTACAGCAAATGTACACAACATCAATAATACAGGAAACACAGAAAAAAAAGAAGAAATACTTTTATCTAAACCTCCCATTTATCAGGGACACGCTCGACTTCAAGATCCGGAAAGAGCTGAATAGGTATGTCTGATTTCAAGGTAACTGCAAAAAATCTGAGTAATTATTGTCAACCAATAATTTGTGAGGCGTTGTTGATATGATCTGTAAATCCTATAATTAATGTTCAAAATGTCCAGTATTTTGAATGTATTTAAATAATTTAATGTGAATTGTATGTGTTATGTATTTGACGTGTATAATTTACTCCGTTTAAACAAACTTGACCTTGGTGAGATTTTCCGATATAGTTTTATTTTATTTTATTTTTATTTATTTACTTCGACTAATTTATCTTTAATAGTTAATTTGGAATTATTTTCCAATGTATTTCATTTTATTTTTCGTATTAAACTTGTATTAAATATAATTTCTTAAATGACCTATATTTTGTCACGTTTTTCTGTGTTACAGTGTTGTGTCTGTGTAAATCTCGTGCGGTTCTTTGTGCATTTTGTAATTATTTGAATTTAATTTTTTTGTTTCCAGTTTATATTTATTTGTTCTCTCTTCAGATTCTAGATATTTTTGAGGGTTTTTACAATTCTTTCTGTTATATATTTGTGTTGGGCCAGAACACCAATGGCCTTAAGAATTGTTTAAATGAATCGGCAATACACACGCAAATACAACATGCATATTTAAAATCGGACCTATAAAACATCAACTAACCCTGCTAAAATATGAGAAAGAAAACAATTAAATATAAAATCATAAAACACAAAAATAAATTAAAATAATAACAAAGTGCAACAAATTCCGCACGAAATAAACATAAAAATAACATGAGAACATAAAATTTTACCGAAATTCGACAATTTATTAAAAAATGTAAAAATCCATAAAAATGGAACAAAAATTAAATAATTTGAATTGGAAACAATTCAATTAAAAAATTAAAAATAAAATTGTCGAATCAAATTATAAAAATAATAAAATTAAGATTAGAATATACTAGAAAATTACAAGGTCAAATTTTGTTTTACTAAATCAAATTTAACACGCAAGGTTAGGGTCGTACAATAGGTATATATACCGATTCATTTTCACATAATTTTAATCAGTTTTTGAAAAGACTTGAATCAGTTTAATCTGGAAAAGGTCAGTCTTAAGAAACTCAGTATCAATATTTTCAATGTGAGTGAAGAAGTGTTTAGAAACCTCTTCCACGTCACACCCGGACAACTTCATGAGAGCTCTGCTGGAGGTGTCGGCGTGGGGGAAGGTTCGAATGTTATGCCAATTATGATGTTATGCAGATTATGGTGTTTATGCCAATTATGACATTTGTACCAATTACGATGTTATGCCAATTATATTTTAAAGAAATGTTAAACAAAGTTTTACTCACGTCGAAATTTTTCCGGCCCACAGCCGCTACAACACCACAAGTCATTAAAATCATATACATCTATTGAACTGTGTAAGTGCGTGTATAATTGCCAATAGTTCGTGCCCGTGAAGGCTCCGGCGTCAGAACGCAGGAGCTGAAACGTCAATATCATTCCGTATAGGGGAAAAGGGTGAAGAGGAAATAGTCTTTTGGCTGTTTCGTCGTGACTCATTTCCCATAAACTCGATCTAAATTATCTTCACACACGGCTAAAAATTAAAACACCGAGTAGTTCAGTGGGTACTCATTAATTTATAATGTAAACACAAACGCGCCTAGGACCAATAAAAGGGGAAGGTGACGGGAAACTAAAGAATAAAAATCGTTTCTATAACTTCCTAATATTACGTCATAAAGAAATCTAATTAAAATTAAACGGTGGAATAAATGTAAATGATGTAAAACTCTAATATCACGTCATAGAGAAATTTAATTAAAAGCAAACCGTGGAATAAATATAAATGATGTAAAACTCTAATATCACGTCCTAAAAGAATTTAATCAAAATCAAACCATAGAAATGGATGAGTAAATCCCCGAGCTGCAGTTAATCCCGTGTAACAAATTTATAATCAAGAATAAATATCAGATAAGTAACCACGATCACAGCTAATAATTAAAAAGGGAAAAATTTGTAACTGAATATAGCGATAAGTTCTTTTTGGGTGGGAAAAGCGATTCCTTAACATAATAAATTTTAAACGGGTGCTAGAATACTCCCGATTCCACGGAGAAATTTTTAACTCACAATAGTTACGAATCGGTGCCAAATTAAAAATAGATTCGAACAGTAAATTACAAAATCTTTAAATAAAATAATAGGACCCACTCGAGGCCTGATCATTTAATGAAATAGGCTATCAATATAGTATAAATTTACTTTACCTTTACGGAATTTACACCAATAAAACCTTCTTTAGAATATACCAACAGAAGAGCTGAAAACTATTTAGATATAGGTTTATTACAAAATACCCAACACAGACGTAAGAGACAAGTTTCAGAATTATTTATTATACCCATGAAAACTTCATTGACAATTGATAAATTCTTTTCTTCACGTTGAAAAGCAATTACGGATGCTCTATCAAAATTCACATATCCATCTATTCTTCCATTTTTATTGCCATCTAGATATTGCAAGCCCTTTAACCGATCCTCGTTTAATACCTTTCTGAGCATCGTCGTATTCCCTGCGAGGAGTTGATCATCGTCCTCGTCTTTGCCTGAATTAATAGGAGTTGGTTTTAAGAAATAATCCGGCATATTTGAATAGCAAATTGGGCAATCCCTCATAAATTGATAGCATAGTTCGTATTAATATAGGTAATTGAATCCATCAATATCGAGTTCCCTAAAATGAAAAAGAAAATAATCCATAAAACCCGTTACCAACTTACAACGGAGTGCAGATAATAAGTTTCATAAATATCCTAACAGTAGTTGAGTTCATCCGATGAAATCTACCACCGGTAATCAACTACCTCATCTGAAACAGAAATGAATAAATTGGAATCGTTGTCCAGCTTAAACGTAATACTTATAATGCAAATCCTAATAAGATATAACACAAAATGAATGCTATTAAAAACAAAGGCTTACTAGAGAGAACAGTGCTAATAGGCCACCAGACAATATATCCACTACAAATTCCTAAACATTTAATGAATGAATTAAGACAACTGGAATAAAAAGATACCATGAGGATAAATTATGGGGGAGTAAATCCGCGTGTGTCACGACATCTTCTAAAATGTCAAATCGATAAAAATTTAGATAGTAAATATCACAGTCACTCACCAGTAACGAGACACACGCACACACCATTGAGATACAGGGCAGGTGTGCCAATAAAAAATCAATTCTAGACATGCACAAATATCCGTGAACGAGGAATTATTCTGTAATTCAACAGTCGCGGAGCGAGTGTGCGGATTTCAGAAATTTTCTGCCCTGGCATGCACACAGCCAATATATAATCCGCCGTGACTTAGACTTGACTAGTCAACATTAGAAATGTCTAGGAGAAATATGCAAGTCCCGAGAGAATTTTCAGAGCAAGATAGAAGAGAATCTGCAGCCACAAGCGCTAATCGGACTCAACATGAGGATAAGGCTTTTAAGAATTCATTTAACCATCTCGTTAATAGACCTCTTTGAGTACTAGCCCCAGGACCACAGCCGCGACCTCGTGCACGATGAAGGCATACCAACAAGATATATCAACAGATTACCCAATTGCTGTCATAGAAATAAATACTTTCATTTGGCCGATACGAAATTTTAATAAAACTAAAACGAGTCATTGTTCAATAATCTGCTTGTACAGTATTTAAATTCAAACCAAATGAACATACATCAAGGACCATTAGATAACAACCAACGGTTCTTACCAACCATCCCCGTAGGAACCCAGCATCATGTACGCAGGTCGTTGACAGGGAGCCGGTGAAAACGAATCTACATTATTATTTAAAATAAACCAGCAGACCTAAGAGAAGTTCGGTCAGATCCACACTTCACTAGAAATTGGTGACTCAAATTAATTTCAATTATAGAAGCTGTACTTCTAAATTTTAGTAAATTAAAGGGATCTTTATTAAAGAAATTACCTGGATTGATCAAAGTTGAGGTTATATCTTTAATTTTGGTAAATTAGATGAATTTTTAGTAAAGAAATTACTTAAATTAATTAAAGCAGAGGCTATACCTTTAAATTTTAGTAAATTACATTAAATAAATCTTTGTTAAAGAAATTGCTTGAGTTAATTAAAGTTGATATTAAATAAAATACCTCTGATTCAATTATAATTTTGCTAGACAAAAGATGGAATTACGTAAATTCGATACTGAATTAAATCCTTACGAATTAATTAGATTTTTCTAAAAGTGAAGTGGATTTGGCTGGATCTCACGTTAACTAGAAGTTTGGAGAACTAACCAAAATTTTTACAAACAACCCAGCGATCTTCAGAGTTCCTACAACCATTATAACTAGATAAGCATTACCTGAAATCGGAATTTACTTAAAGTGTTCAGATTGAATACCCCGTTGATTTTGACGGTAGTCCTAGAGACAAATTCACTAGTAAAACAATAAATTCATAATTCTATATTACCTTATTTTACATCACGAACTAAACTAGAAATTTATGATCTTATCGTACCTTAATTTATTACATAGATTAATTAAAAATTCGTTATTTTAATGTATATTATTTAATTTCATTAGTTAAATTGAAGTTCATCATCTTATTCCCTGGTATTTTATAAACCAAGTTAGAAATTATCATCTTCTATTATTTTATTTTATCCCATCAATTAAACTAGAAAATTAGTTAGTGCATTTTAGTGTATTTTATTCCATAAACTAGATTAGAAATTAGCCATGTTACTGATTTTCTTAAGCTTGTTTCGTAAACTACCTGAAGAATCTACTATTTTATTTTATTGTATTTTATTTCGTAAACGAAATTTCCTATAAATGCATAAAAACCATAATCTAGCATCAGCGAAATACGCAGGGTAAGACCCCATAGAACCAAGCCAAGTTAAACGACCGATCACTGTCAACGAACTGCGTGAATTAAAAGGTCACTGTCACCACGTAAAACCATAACTAATCCAGTAAACGTATTGTACCCAACTTCTAAGCTAATTTCCCAAACTCAAAAATAGGGTAAATCCCGTTCAGACGCTTAATGTTTCCTTTAATTGTAGAAAACTCCTGTATCGATGCATCCCGAGTAATAGCACGATTCCCCGCTCACTCGGCTGCCAGGTGTAGGCAGGCGATGTGGGATGCGGGTTTCTCTATCTCTCCAGTACGCGAGACAAGATCCAGTACCCAAAGCATCTCGAACGAAATCGACCTTCCATTCGTGGCGATCAAAAGAGAGCCAGGACGTAACCCGGCTAGGGAGATGCGGGGCCAGGTCGAATATTTACTAGCGTGCCTCGAAGACCATCAAGAGAAAACGAATAAGCAAGTATAACAAGCCAGACGATACTTGAGACGGATAAATGCGGATATAGCGGCGGATACTACAAGAGCGGATGTTGGACATGAATGTGGTGATTCCACGATGCATCTTGCCAAGGGAGATGCGAGATGAAGGAAGGCCGGCAGAGACTCACCACGACCACACATACGCCAGGGAGCGATATAGTAAGAGAAGGAGGTAGAAACTCTATGGATTATTACTAATGTGCATGTCTTGAACAGTACTTGGGATCAAACCTTGTTGTTTTTGAGATCCAGTAGCCTGTTATCAAATCTCTCGAAATAAATTTTGTGTTTTATTTTTGCGTTTCAATATTTTGTCATCAAATCTCAGAGTAAGAAATAACCATTTTATGGCGACCGAGAGACAAATTATATTAATAGGACGATAGATTTCCCTCAACTGTAATACCAGGTGTAATTAAAAAATTTATTATTTTAGAAATGAAGTTACGACAACTCTCTATCTTACAACAGGAGCTGGATAAGGCCCATGCCACTAACCGGGAACTACAGCAACAGCTACTGCAGATTACCAAGGAAATCCAACAAGTCAAGGGGACATGGATCGAACCAAAGCTAGTAAAAGCCATCTACCAGAAGATGGCGGCGGCGCAAAAGGGGTGGGCTGAAGAATGAAAGCTCACCCAAAGCCAAAAAACGCAGATCAAGGGGTTAGAGATAGCACTATCGGCGTGCCAAGAGGGCGCGGCAGTAACTTATCCCTTAGTGTTCGCCCCAGCGCAATTGGCCTATCGAGAGGCGGCATCTCTATCCACATCCAAGGACAAACCAAACAAGCACCGGCCAGGAAGATCTGAGCGCGCAAAACGTCGAGCAGCTCAAGTTCGAGATGTGAAATCTTAAATCATAGATATCATTCTGTATTGTTTAATAAATGTTTTGAGAATAGTGTTCATAGCATTACTTGGTACCATTCGAATAGAATGTTCCAAATTAGAAATCAGAGACGATCACCGAAATGAAAATATTTCAGTAAGGGACCAGAGAAAAAAACCGTACATATACCTTCCAACGGTGGTGCGTTGAACCCAGTTTGAGGTTGGGCCAGAGCAGTTCCGAAATGGCGCTCACCTTTGGCGATCTCAAAACCGATGGTTACATCACCAACGTTGCTTAGCGATGGGTAACCATTGGGGGCAAGAAAATATTTACATCTGGGGTCAAGGTCATAAAAACCATAAACCCCACATTTGTGTTGTATTGATTCGTTAAAACAAATTTCAAGGCCACTCAGTTTTAACCTAACAATATAATATTTTATTTATGTACAATGAAACGGAAGAACATTAAGAATGACAAAAAGAAAATGAATAACGGAAATTTGTTTCTGGAGAATTTATTCTTTGTTCGAGTCGATACAAAACACCTGGTCGAAATTTTACAATACAAATAATATAATCCGATCATTTATAAATTTAAGGTAAATTTGATTAAATTTATTTATTTTGATGCAAGGAAAAATTAACTTTGAAAGATTCAAGTTAGATAACAAGACAATATTGGATCAATGTTTCGCACGAATGCACAAATATAGTGAATTTAATGAAGACGACATATTTATCAAATGCGATTAGGATATCATTCTCAATGGAAAGAAGATGAGTATTATGAATGTACTCAATCAAGGTTATAATGCAATCAGAGACTGATCATATCACTCTAAATTACTGTTAAAATCATAATTACCAACCTACCTTTTATTGAAATTAATATTTATTCAAGATGTGCCATAAAACAAAGTTAATTTTATTAAAATACCGAAAATTATCAAGAAATTAATTATTACTCAGATTTACAAGAGAGTTGCAATAATGAATTAGGGCTTTTATATCTTAGTTGAAAATGAAAAGGAACCTTAAAATTCATAAAAATGATCAAATTTTACATAAATATACGCTAATTATCCTTTACTCAAATAGGTCCTATTTTCAGATATTCAACTCATTACAAATGTTGATTATCTCTTAAAAATTTATTTTAAATTACTTAAATTTCTTCTCTTTTTACAAGTATACTCTAAATAAGCGGTTTCAAACTTTATTTTCATTGTATCACATTCTACTGTCGATGTACCACCAGCAAAAGTCAAATCAAAAACAACATAATGTATTATTATAAAACCTACTATTGATTAATACTGACTTCAATCTTAGACTTAGAATTAGTTATTGTTAGTCAGTTAGTTACTGTTAGTGGACATTACTCATTTAAAACAACAAGACGCATGATGGATAATTATAATCTTTGAAATTAAAATGATAAAAATATTCAAATTTAAGTTATACAATTTATAAATAATTTATACAAATTTTTCGAAATGAATTTTACGATAATTAATTCCGATAACAATATTTCAAATTAAATTGAGTTTGAGTAATTGGAAATTTTGGAATTCAAAGTATTTTTAAATAATCCATGTTACACGCAAAACTGTCTGAGTAAAAATTATATTTGGCTTCGTATTGTTTGTCGTTTCAATTTTATCCAAATCGATTTTCATTTTAGCAATTATTTTTATTTTTCGAGGGTATTATTAATTTTCACTTTTTTTAATTGATTTTTATTTAAATCAAAAATATACTTTAGAAATAAATTCAAGTTAATTTTAAATAATAAAAACTGATAATACACAGACTATCTTTTATTAAATATATTTTAATTGTGGAAGTAGTAACACCAGCTATCATAAATTATGTACACCAAGGACATATTATCGGACAAATACCGTTGGTTTTGGAATTTTTGCTTTTGTTAAGGTCAGAACTTTATTCATTTGCTCATAATCATTAACTGCAGAGGTAATGTTTTCACGGAATTTAACACTGACAGCGACGTAGCTGAATTTGAAGTGACTTGCAACAGTGATTATAAATTTTCCACATCTTTTTCTGTCATTTGTTTATATTTCTACTATTGCTTTCCATTTTGTTCTTAAAACACATTATCCAGTGATTCTTGCTAAACCAAGATTGAAATTTTCATTGTCATCATAGAAAATAATATTGCAATATCTTTTATTTTTGTTACTTTTCCATTGATCAACAGACAGCGAAAACCGTTTTTCAATAGAAATTTTCTAGCGTAGTTCTACAACTATAATTTTATGTGTTCATAATATCGTTTTCATAATTCCATAATGTCCGTTGAATTTTTTGCTAATATTTTGACCAATGAAAGAAGAGTTTTTCACTCTATTATAAGAAAAATCATCTAAAGCATTTAGTTTAAACACAATCTCTTCTAAGGTTTCTAGTTGTAAGTAGATGGTTAATAATGTTTTACCCTTTATAAATGTTGAGGAAGAAGTACCAAGGCATGCGTTATCATATTCAGTAGATGTTTTAGTGGTTTTGATCAAACTTTTGTGGACAAGTTTAAACTGCAAAATCATACCTTTTGTTTAATATAATTTTAGTTTAAATCAATTATGTTATGTATGAAATATATGTATAAACTATGTATTGATAATTTTAAGAAACTAAATAATGACAACGAAAGAAAGAATCTAATTTTAATTGTGTAAATGTAAAAATAAATAAAATACTAGTATTCAAATTCAATACAAAATGAATAATAAACCATTGTATATTTTTTAAATTCTCTTTATCACAGAGAACAATTGAAATCGGGTACTACTCGTTTTATTTATGTTGGGCCAGAACGTAAACGGCCTTGAAAAATGTTTGAATGGATCAGAAACACACACGCAAAAATAACACGCAATTTAAATAAACCCACTGAAACATCAATTAAACCATATAAAATCTGAGAAATAAAAGAATTAAATATAAAATAATAAACAAAAAAATAAATTAAAATATTAACAAAATGCACCAAGATCCGCACGATACCTACACAAATACAACAAGAAAACACAACAAATTCGACGAAATTGGAAAAATCAATTAAAGTTCATTAAAGTGAAATTTAAATCGAAAAATTTGAATTAGCAATAATTCAATAAAAATTCTAAATAAAAAATTATAAAAATAAATCAAAAAATAATAAAAATAAACAATAGAATTTGCTAGAAAATAACAAGGTCGAATTTTGTTTTACTGCATCAAATTTCACACACCATAAAATTAGGTATATATACTGATCCATTTTCACATTTAACTTAACCATTTTTGAAAACTAACCATTTTTCAAACCATTTGGAACTAGTTTAAATACTTTAAAACTATTTCGTGAAAACCATTTGAAATTGTTGTTCAACTTTATTTTGAATTTGTCAGCCTCAGAATTTTTAGGTGAGAAATATTTTGGTTGGAACCCTCTTTCCACGTCACGTCCATAGCATCTCTGTAGAGCTCTGCTTGGCGGCGACGTGGGGAGAGAGGTATTTATGTCATTTTATGTTATGCTATGATGTTTTTTCAATTTATGGAATGGTTAAAAATGGGTAATTATGTTGTTTTATAATTAATAAATATTATTAATATATATAACTTATTTTATATGCTTTTATAAATTAAAATGTCGAAATTTTTCCGGCCCACAGCCGACACACAACGCAAGTAAATAAAATCTACACAGTGCAGATGCATGTAAGTGCGTGGAAAATCGCCAATGATATGTACCTGTGAAGACTCAGCGTGCGCAACGCAGCGGTCGTAACGTCAATATTCATCCCTATAGTTGAATCGAGGAATAAGGAAGAAGTCTCTGGCTGCTTCCTCGTTTCTCAGTTCTGTAAAATCGACCTAAAATCATATTACATACGGCTTAAAATCATCACACCGAGTAGTCCAGTGGGCACTCAGTAAATATAATATGAACACAAAATGCGCCTAAGGTCTATTAAAGGGAAAGGGTACGGGAATAAAACAAATTAAAATCGTTGATATAACTAATTGAAACCTATAATGTGTAATAAACTAATCATTGGTATACCAAATTAACTGAAAAAATTATTCGATAAATAATTCATTAACTCGATTAGATTAAATTATTGATTAATAATTAAAGGCAAATAACTCTGGATTAAGCTGAATTTGTTTCATTTTGAGTAAAAATTAAAGGAACTTTGCGTAAACATACAATACATACTTTATGGATAAATAAATTAAAACGATTAAAGTTGACGTAGTTATAGATTAAAAAAAAAATAATAATAAAATTTTCATAGTTTATTGGTTAAATAGTTCCTTGATTAATAAAAATACCTTAATTGAATTAAAAGACGATGCCGATCAACCAAGTCATTCAGTGATTAAAATTAAACGATTCGAATAAAAGTAACTTAGTTCCCTTAGTAAAGATCAAATAAACCTTGAACAAGAATAGAGTAGAACTAGATTCATGAATTTACTAGTATGATGTTAATGTTAAAATAGTTTCATAGAATAAAGATGGGATAAACTAGCTGAAAAAAAATGATGTTAATATTAAAGTAGTTACACGGAATCAAAATAAAGGTTGAATAAATTAGTGGAAGCAATGATGTTAATATAGTTTTATAGAGTTGAAGTAAAGGTCGAATAAATTAGTTGGAATAAAAGATATGCGAAAACCGAGTAATGAAACCGAACTAAGTTATTACAACCGTCCCTAAATCCAAACTGAAATGATTTATAAGTTTGCGATAAGGTTTTCTAAAATAAAACCAGTTCAGAGATGAAAAATAAAATATATGAATTATTGTTTAAATTAAATTAATATCATTATAAAAATCCATGTTTTAAAAAATGAGAAAAACTTTTATTTCAATAATATACAAATCATTAACTCACAAAATTATCGAATGCATAAAAATCCATAAAGCGAAAATATTACAATAGTATAAAGTTCATCCACTTGAAGATCTCGAACGTAATATACCGTTTTCCTTAAAAAATAGTGATAAGATGGTCAAATTAATTTGCAGAATAACTTACCCGAATAAATTTTCGACGAATTTGCCAATCGATAATCCTAAAATGAAATATTATAAATCACCGGATGTAACTACATAATCTCACTTCCTTTTAACCGTTCAAATCGCGATATCCGCCGGAAGTTACACCACACATACGTCGACGCTTCAGTGAATCGACATCCGCTCTCGCTTTCCAACGATCATAGCATTTGCTAAACGAATTTGACGTCGATATTGGATTTAGAAAATCCATAAACTTATATCATAGGATATGATGATAAGAGTTGTTCGGTTTAATGACCAAATTTATATTAGAAAGCCTAAAAATGAAAAGTTAAGTAAACGAACAAAATCAGATAGAATACAGGTAAAGAATTCTTAAAATCCCCACTTGCATTCAACGCTACCTCCATCAATATAGTCGCTACCCTTAAAATCAACTCGGCAATTTCTTAACACCATCTTGTTTAATTAAATAAAATGAGTTGATCAATAGACTTACCACATGTAAATGTAATTTCATCAACATAGTTCGCCCGTTTCGAAAGTAGTCCAACCAGATAGAAAGCCACTAGAACTCAATAAGATTAAATCAGATGACCCACTCAACAGTGACATAAGCCCTATTTGTTTAACAATTTAACATGGTAAAGTTAATGGAGATAATAATAAAGCGTTTTAGACATGCCACACGAACAAAACATCAGTCGAAGTGTAGGAAAGCAGAGTCAGTCAATAGCTCAATCGACCACGATGTCATCAGATCCGATACATCAACCATGGCAGTATCCGACTGCTTGGAGGATATTAGGCGTAGAGAAGGAGCCCTGCGATATCCCAGAACGACAATACCCAGCGGCAGAAACCTACACAAACGCACAGAACCTCCTCACCCAGTGGGAAAGGGTGCAGGAGCAGGTAGATGTACAGGTGGTTAAGGCGAGGATGTACCTTGCAAACGTGGTAGAAGACATCCTCGCCGGGCGGATCGCCATCGCCTATCCACCTCGCCCAGTCCGAGATACCCGAAGACCCTACACAGTGGAGGCTCTCAGACGAAGCCTGAAGCGATACTGTCCCGAGGAATGACTTAATAATGATAGTTTATGTAGTAGTTGACTCAAAATATTAGCAAATTGTGTGTTATTTTCTTCTTATAATTAGAGTTATGCATGATTTAGTTTAATGGGATGAGCGACTATTTAACTTAATTAAGGATAAAATAAAATAATCTGTTTAATTACAGTGATGTCGTCCTTACGAATCTTGCAAACGGAATTGGACCACGCGAGACAAGCAAACACGGAATTACTCGCCCAGATTATCCAATTAACGCGAGAAATGCAACATATGAAAGCAACATGGACGGATCCCGCAAAGACGAAAACGATCTACCATCGACTCACAGCGGCCCAGAAAGGCTGGGGAGAAGAACGGCAGCTCAACCAGAGCCTGCGCACGCAGATTCGGGGACTCGAAGTTGCCCTAGCGGTATGCCGGGAAGGTGAAGCGGTGACTTATCCGCTCATCTTCGCCCAAACCCAAATGCCGCAGACAACCACCAAGCCAACAGAACAACCCATCACTCCAATCAACAAACGTCGACCGGGACGTAAGGAACGTGCCCGACGTCGCGCAACACAACTCCAAAACGTCAAATAGTAAATGATATACATGTGTTTGAATCGAATAGAATAGTTTTGACCTTAGTTGAATTGTTACTTTAATATAATCGTATGCCAACATTGTCCTAAACATTTTCACTACTCCGCCAATTCGTTCCACAGTCTAATAAAAACCTAATCCTGAATAGTTACGAGGGACAGAACAAAGCGAGCATAGGTCTTCTATCGACAGCTCGTGAACCCGAGGATTGTCCGAGCAACAATAGTACTAGCCAATGGTACTCAATTTTTGCGGGCAATCCACCACTTGAACACATTACCAACGTTGCTTAGCAACGGGTGCCAAGTGGAGATCAGCATCATTTTGTATGGCGTTACTAGGGTCACCGGGAGGATAAGCAAGATTTGAAACCCTGTAACCCACCATACAAATTTGGGGGCTCAGCCGGGATTGAAACTTTGTTATTTGGAAAGACCAAAACAATCAAGTTAAGAAACAACAGAGAATTCTGTCAGTACACCCTCAGCCGGGATTGAAGCTTTGTTATTTGGAAAGACCAAAACAATCAAGTTAAGAAACAACAGAGAATTCAGTCAGTACACCCTCAGCCGGGATTGAAGCTTTGTTATTTGGAAAGACCAAAACAATCAAGTTAAGAAACAACAGAGAATTCTGTCAGTACACCCTCAGCCGGGATAGAATGATTGTTTTTGCGAAAAACCAAAAGGAAATATCAGTAAATGTTTAAGGTGTAAATGGAGAATGTCGGGACGACATGTTATCGAACCCCGGAGAGATGGAATATAGAGTTTAAAGATTGCAAAATCAATTGTAAAGATTGAGGAGAAAATTGAAACATCAATAAAAAGCGATCAACCTGACTGCTAGGTACAAATTTGGGGGCTCATAAAATGACTGTTTTTACAAAGAACCCAAGGAAATATAAGCAAATGTGTAAAGTTTAAACAGAGATGTTGGTACGATATGTTGCAAAACCCCAGAGAGATGAGAACGTCAGGAAACAAAAAAAAAAAAAAAAAAAAACCCAGAGAACAACTGATGAAAAACGAACAACCCGACTACAAGATAACGATATAAACAATGAAAAACAACCACGCTGACTACAATAAAACAACCAATACAACGATTGTTTTGCAAAACCCCAAGGAACCAAACGGACATTAAAGTTACATAGACGGCAACGCCAAAGCATCCAACATCCATCAAAACTTGACGACACAACACCCTTGTAAGATACCAACAACACGACAAGACACATAAGCAAACAACATATAATTAAAAGGGCAAAATTCGGGATAAAATGAAATGGGGTAAGTAAGGGGAGTAACGATAAACAAGAGAAAGCAATAGAACCAAGTAGAGGAAGTCAATGATAATAGAATAAATTACAACGAGTAATGATTAAAATAGTTGTCACAAAAGGAATCAAAACAGTAAACTAGGAGTTGAACGAATAAGTTTAAACATACAATTTAGTTAATTAGTATTTAAATAAATTTAATGAGTAATTAAAAGAGATTTAATAATTTTAGAGATGGAACCAACAAAAATTATAGAAAAACTAAAGGGTATCCTAAACATCAAAAACGATAACCTCGAGGAACTAATCAACAAACAAAAATTAATTAAAAGAGCTAAAGAGGATATATCAACGATTTCAAACCTGTATTCCGACGAACATTGCATATTAATAAAATTGAGCGATATTGACAAAGATGTAACAACTGAAAGAATATACGAAATTCTGTCCATGAGATTGGAAATAACCAAATTTGGGAAAAGCTGGCACAAGTTAATGGAAAAAGTCAAAATTATTGAAGACGAGATTGCAACAACAATGAAAGAGCAAACCAAGGCTTATTCGGAATGTTATGCGTGCAAAACAGAGGAAGCACGAGTAATGGTGATACCTTGCGGACACCTGAGTTATTGTGATGGATGCGCACAAGAGTCGCACTGTATGTTATGCCAGCGAAAGATAAAGGAAAGACTAACGGTTTACTTTCCATGAATTGTTATGATAAAAGGAAATAAATGTGTATTACGCAGTACTTGAATTATTATTAGATGATAGGATGAATATAAAAGAAATATGCAATGTTTGTAAATAATAAAACCACCCGACAACGATAAATAAAGGTAATAGACCAAATACATGAAAGTCGAATTAAGGAAATAATTAAAACACATGCACAGAGACACAAAATATTGGACGGAAAAATTTCGACAACCGAGTTTCCTAGTGTATAATTCTTTTTGTTTTATTGATACTATTGTTTTATTGATATTATATTGAGATAGGACGAGGAAAAATGGTTAACCTGAGCTATCTAATGATAGTACGCTCACCCAAGGGAAACCCTGATCAACCCTACTGAGAAAGGAACTGGTAGGCCAAGTCGCGTATGTCAGCAAGTAACCGGCGAGAGATTGATCACCTCTTTTGGGGAGCTTGCTGATGCGATTACCACAAATTTTGAAGGGGGGAAGTGAAGAGACAGACCGAGAGGTGAGAGAAAGAGTGTACACGGAACAGAATTAATAGTTTTGATTAAAGGTACCTAGAGATGACTTCTTTTTTCCCTAGCTGGTGGTGAGGCACTAGAGGACAGCTACGGACTGTCGTGTTCAGGTTGTTATCAGCCAAGGGACTGATGGCGCTGAGCCGTTCGATACAAAAACCCGGATCACACACCGAGTATCGAACGATTCTTTTTTTCGCTGGGAGGAACTCGATACAACAACCCGGATCCCACACCGAGTATCGGGGCCAAACGGTAGGTGAGATGTGAACTAACCGGTAAATGGTTCATACTCAAAATGTCCTACTAAAGCCAGATGAGAGCGGCCGAATTGAGCCGAGAAATCTGATGGAAGGAGCGGGCAGAGATTTGATAGTTTATTTTCCGCTCCCACATTTAATCGCTTCCTTTTCTTTTCACTATTCGGGAAATCAAGTAAACCGCTTTTGGAACTTGATTGAACGTCTAGGCATTTCCATACTTTTATATTCTCCGAGGTACACAACCCGGATCCCACACCGAGTACTGAGGGAATGTTTTTTTATTGCCCAGCGAGGAGTTTGGTACAATAACCCGGATCCCACACCGAGTACCAAATATCCGAATGGCGGTGAGTAAAGCGTAACCGGAAGAATGCGCGGCCAAAGGACGCCATGGCTTGAGAGTCAGTGTGAGGCCTCAAACATACCCAAAAGTCACGGATAAGCTCAAGTCCGGTGAAACAATTGAGAGATAATATGAATAAGACGAATACGAATATGAGTAAAGATGAAATTGATAGAATATGATTATGATTAGATATTAGAGGCCATAGAGTGCCGGATAAGATATGATTATGATTAGATATTAGAGGCCATAGAATGCCGGATGATTATGATTAGATATTAGAGGCCATAGAGTGCCAGACGATTAGGATTAGATATTAGAGGCCATAGAGTGCCAGATAAGATATAATATGAGTAAGGATGAAATATGATTATGGATAGATATTAAGGTCACAGATGACCAGTAAAGGAGTTAAAAGCCGAAGGCCGAAGAGCCAACGGAAATTATAGAGGGCATAGAGCGCCAGCGACCGAGGATTAAGCAACGAATTTTTCGGGAGACATAGGAAAAATAATTAATGGAATGAATGAAAGTATGAATATGATGATTTTATATTATTGATATCATGATATAGATAATTGATACGACTATATAGATAACTGATAAGACTATATAGATAATTGATACGAGATTAATAGATAATTATTACGAGGTATAGATAATTAAAAATAGACTTAAAATGAGGGGGGTGAGTCAGATAAAGAAGACCACCACGATAAATGCGAACAAGGGATGATAACGTATATAGTATGGTAAATGGAGGAGAAATTAGTATAGAGTATAGAATATTGGAGTGTTATTTATTTTTAGGAATCAATCGTCAAACAAAGCAATCCAAGTCAAGTGCAAAGCAAAGCAAAGGAGAAAATATTTCAGAGCAAACGACAAAGCAAGTGATAATAGAGAAACTTGAATAAACGAGTAGAAAAGAATTTGGAATAAACGTCAAAGTAGTTACGAGCAATAAGCAACCAGAATTTCAAAGCAACCAAAGCAAGAGAAGAGAAACTAGCCAAGTAAACGAATAACCGTAAAAATTGATAGCATTAGCAACCACACGAGAAGCAAAAGCAAAGAGAACAAAGAAAAGAGTTTATAAAAAGCGGAAGAAAAGAAAAAGGTTCGCAATAGTAGAAGTGTCAAAACCGGAGTATCAATTACAGCAGCAACAGGAACCGGCACAGATAGTGGATTAACCGACGTTGAATTCAACAGTAGCGAAGAAAACGAAATAAACGATATAGAAAACCGGTTGCCAATAATAGAAGCAGAGAACGAGGAAGAGAGATTAAAAAACTTAAACCCAAACATGGCAAATTCCACCAATTCCAACATGACTTCAATTCCAGATGCAAATACATTGTCAAATAACAACAACGTGATAGTGGGAGAATTCAGAGAAAAGTTTAGAGGAGAACCGTTCGACGGTAGTCTCAACAAATTGGATACATTTATAAAGAAATTTGAAGTTTATAAAAATATCTGTCACTGGACAGATCAAAAAGTAAGAGAGCGACTACCCTTGTATCTGAAAGGGAGCGCACAGGATGTATTTGTGGAAGAAGCAAGAGACGCTACGAAATTGACAACATGGACAGAAATTAAAGAGTTCTTAATAAAGATATTCGGAATAGAGAAAAAGGGGAATAGGAAGATATTGGACTTCCTACACCGAAAACAAAGACGAGACGAATCAAATGCAGTATACGCATGTGAATTAAAGAAGTTGTGTAAAGAAGCATTCGGAGAAACAGATTTGCCCGAAGATAAAATGGTAGACGTCTTCATAAGAGGAATTAAAAGAGAAGACATACGAGCCAACCTTGGATGCTTGGCACCAGAAACGTTAGATAAAGCAGTAGCAATCGCAAATAGATGTGAAGCCCATCTAGGACTGGGATACCAAGTAGCAGTCTTGGCCACGGAACCAACAACGTCAACAGTCAATGCCAACAATCAAAACAACAATATCAATCCAGCTATGAATCAATTCATCCCAAGAGCACAGCAGATGTTCAAACCACCAACAACGAGAAATCCGGAGGATAGAGGTAATAACCAAGTAAGTTATAATAATAATTTCAGGAACAATCCAAATGCAATCGAAAAATGCTCCACATGTCAAAAAATAGGACATCGGTCAGAGAATTGTTTCCGAAATTACAACTGCCAGATATGTGGTAAACGAGGGCATACTGAGAAAATATGTAGACAACTTAATAACAAAGCATGTTACAATTGTGGTCAACAAGGACACCTCGCAAGGCAATATAACATAAGAGGAGAGTCAAACCAACCAAGACCAAATAATAATCTTATGAGGGAATCCACAAATTAATGTGATGCAAGAAATAGACATGCTACGAGAAACACTACAACGAATGCCCATGGAATTAAAAGAGATGATGCAACAAATGCCCACCAATATACAACAACAACGAATCAACGTAATGAGAAGCAATGAGGAGATTCAAGAGCTGCGAACTAGAGAATATCAAGAGCAACAACAAGCTGAATGGCAGAGACTACAAACAGAGGAAGCTCAGGAAATCCAGCAAAGATGGGAGAATCGAAAACAAACCCCGAAAAGAATCAATATGATGAGAATGGAAATTCCAGATGAAATTCACACTGCGGAGCAGTGTGTTGAGAACGAAGGGGGAGGAAATATGATAACAGATAATGAGGAAAAAATCAAATTAAGTACGATGGAGAAAATAGAGGCCATCAAAGAATTTACAGAGGAGGAAAAACAGAGACGTCGACAACTAAAAGAAATGACAACTGAGAAATCAGACGAACCAGAAACTCAAGAGAGTAATCGAGCAGAGATGATGATAACGGAAGATCAAAACGAGGAAACACTAATGTACGAGATAGACGAACTCGAAAATGAAATTATGACACAAACAATAGAGAGTACACTCGAGAAAATAAAGCAAGAGGAAGCTTTAGAACAAGAGGAGGATCAATTAAAAGAAAAAGAGCAATCCTGAAACAAGAGAAAGCGGAACTAAGAAAGAAGGCACTAATATTAAAAATAGACGGAGCGCTGAAACATTTAGAACAAGAGCAAGCACTAGATCAAAAAATAGAAGTGATGGCAAAGAAAGTACTATCGCAAGAAATGAAAGAACCAGAATTGGAACTACAAAAAGATGAGCAAGAAGCATCAACGTCAAGAGAAAAAGAAAGGATATCAGAACCAATAATAACAAAAAATCGAATCCAGAGGATACTGCTACAAAAAATAGAAACAAGAATCAGAAAAGAAAAACCCACGTGGAGTGAAGCTCAAATCGAGAACAGAATAAAAGAGATATGGTTCCAAACAAAAGGACCAACAAAGATAATGAAAGAGGAGGAACAACCACATATCAATATGCTAAGACGAATACCAGACGATCAAACAGACGAAGATGAAAGTGAAATAAGCAGTCTGGGCGGAGAAATATTTCAGTCATGCGAGGAAAATAAACCATACAAAGATGAATCAAAATCCGAATTAGAGGAAATGGAAACGAACGTGCCAAGAGAAGATGAAATCGAGATATTAAAAGAAATCAACGAGATTGTAGAAGAAGTAGACCGAAACCAAATGTTCCTAAACCTCAGAGATACAACCGCATACAGCAGAATAATGAAACTGATTGCGAAAGGATATCAACAAGATAACGGTACATTTACGGCATCATGGAAAGACATGATAAAAAAGTACCAAGAGAATCTGAAAGAATATGATAGAGAAGAGTATCAGGTAATTATTGATTTTCCAGAGATACCAAAGACAGATAATAGCCACAAGAGGCGAAAGCACAAACGAGTTGTATGATTGGGTAGTGAAAAAGCTAGGACCCAGTTACAAAAATAAACCTTTATATTATCAAGGAAGGAAAATAAAGCGAGATATACACCTAGCGGATGCTCTAATATGGCCAAAAGGAATAAATGTGGTAACATTAAACAAAAATGAAACCGAGGAAACAACAGCAGAAATATGGCAAAAAATTCATATATTATATGCCAAAGAAATAAAACCGGGATTAGAAAAAGAGAGACAAAAGATAATGAGGCAAAACCAGATCAAAATGACAGAGCAAGCAATAGATCAAGCTAGAAAATACATTAACAGACTATCGTTAACGAGACCGATTTCAATGAAAATATTTGTAGAAGCTGTACGAGATACAGATATTATGAGATTCGATAACGAGAGAACAGATGAGTTGATAGCCAAATACGGAGAACATCAAAGAGATATGAGAGGAGATGAACCAATAAAGATAAAAATAAAGTTACCGAATGACGAAGTAAAATAAATATTGGTAGATCCCGATTGCCAAATGCACGAATTATACCGACGGATAAATCGAGAAATTATCCAACCAATAATCGAAAGTAGTGACGACGGCATGATAGAAGACGTGGCGATAATGTACCACAAACGACAAATAAGTCCGCGAGAACGAACCCCGATATACGAATTAGGTATATGGGAAGACGGACAAACCATTAATATCATAGCGATGGATGAACCAGAGAGAAAAAATACGACAAAAAAGGAACAACAGATCCAAGAATTTCAAGAGGAAATGAAAAGAAAAATGGACCAAATATTAACCATCTACCAGTTATGGAGACAAGATGCGAAATTAAGCACAAAATTGCAACCTATAGACGATTCGAGATGCCGATCAACACCATGGGAAAAGGTGTAAGATGAAAAGACAAAGGAGTCGAAATGGAAAATGGAGAGAACCGAACCAAAGTGGAGAAAATACATACCAGGAGAAGCGCCAGAAGATGCAGGTAACGAGACAACTTAGAATTATTATGAAGAATTAACCATATGAAAAATCTACCAGAGGAAATGCTCTAAACGAAATGGGAATGGCAACCAGAAAGAAGACGAGGGAAAATTAAATGATAGAGCTCGATTAGCCCCCATGGATGGGCTGAAAAGTGAATCGCTGAAGAAGAGAAATCACGGTATCACAAGTCATCAATTTCTTACAGAAATGGGTGATACCGGGATGAATGAGAGTATACCCAAACGGAGATGGGGTAGGAAAAGAAAAAATAAGTTCTATCAGTGTATTTTCTATTGCAAGAGGCAGATATGACGGCAATTAGAGTGGCCATTTAATCGATAAAAGTCCACAAATTTCAATCTCTAAACCCGGAAAATGGGAAAGAGCGACACAGGCGAAAAAATTGGGAGTAGACCCCAAGATCAATGTAAGTCAGAAGGCCAAGATCCACTGAAAATGTTTTGCAGGAGGAGTACCACAATTTCTGTTTGAAAATATGTACACCCCAATTCGTAAGTGATACGATTTACTCATTCGAAAGTAAGAAACAGAACGGGAATGAAATACGAATCCAACAGGAGCAAAAGCGAGACCGCGAATCAGTGACTCCGAAAAAACGAATTCCAGAACAAGATATTTGCCCACAGATATAGGACGATCCTGTGAGGAAGAATTAACACGATTAACCGAAACGCCAAAAATGCAGAGAGGTTAGCAGCGATATTGAACCGGAGCCAAAATCAAGACGAACTTGTAACAGACTTAGCATGGATAATCGGATTCATGTAAAGAGTTAGAGAACCTGCGAAATTATTGTTAAAAGAAATAGAGGATACCGGAAGAATGTATGCGTGGTTACCCCATGGCATTCAGAGAAGAGAGAAATTATCCGAAATGGAAACACACGAATGGGCAGCCGCCGATAGCAATAGAAAGTATAGTCTAAAATATATGACACCAGATTTCGAAACCAATTGAAGAGAATTTTAATCACTGCTCAAAGTAAGTGAAGTGAAAAGAGAATACCGTACGAAGCCCCATTCCATACAATACGAAGGACGATCATTAGATGACGATCTCGAAATTGGATTACGCAAATGCAACTGGGGTTAATAGATATATTAACGGAGCAAAAAATTGCGGGGTAGAGAACTCATAAAGGGAAATCAAACGGAAAACGCCAATTAGGACGACAAGAAGTCAATACGCCAGAAGTTCCACTGCAGCAGATGAAGTAATCGTATCACCAACAGGAGATTGAAAGAGATACGAACGATCTAATGTATTGTAGATGAGGAAAACAACCAGGAGGAATTTACGTATCAAGGAAGATTTGTTATTGACGAAAATGAAAACGAGCGATCTGATAACAGATGAACGACGAGCTTAGTATGTGGCTCAAAGACAACCAGTTCGAAATTATAGAGGCCAAGATACCGAAGAGAAATAAAAAGAGAGAGAGACACCGAAGCTCGACAGGAGACGAAGGGAAACTGGATACATGAACGAGGAGCTACAACATCCAGAAAACGGCAGACGAACAACCTAACGAAAAGAAACAGGACAGCAATGGAAAGTGAAATCCAGAGGACGACCAAAAACAAAAATTGATAAACCAGAGCTCCGAAAGGGAAAAACTAAGAACAGATGCAAGAGGTTCAATTGACAACGGAAATTTAACAGCTTAGTCAAGTTAACAAAGCAGTTCAGGGAAAATTAAAAGCAAAACAAGGAGCAAAGTGGAATCAACAGACTAATAACTTGATATGCTGGGATTAGCAAATCCAGAATAAAGAGAAATTTAAACTCATTAATATCGGAGCAGAAGCGGAAACAGCTTTGTGAGGCAGCATAAAAACCAATAAAATAAAATAATGGATAAACAAAGTACGAACCACAACTAGAGATTCCAGAGGGAATTACTGTTGATAATAAATCCACCTTAACGAAACGTCAGACGACCCAACAGATATTTTAGTGATGAATGGCCTATCTGATGTATTTAATACGGATAGTGATATACAGGAAGCGAACTCCAGATACAACCAAACGAATATGAATTGCCATAACGGCTTATCAGAGAAATAATCGAACCATCATCTTGAACTTCAAGGGGGATGGCAAGCCTTTATAATGTAAGTAAAGATGATCAAACTTGACAATAATGCAAACAAAGTTGAAAAAGAATTATTAACGGGGAATTTAGATGACGCATTAATGCAAAGTGACCCAAAAAACAGCCAGAAGAGGGATGACATACGATAATTTTTACTACAATACTCATATGGATGTGTGCGTAGAGGGAGTAGAACCGTTTTAGTTATGACTGTGACAATATAAAATTTGGTGATAAAACTCACTAAAGAACGGAGAGTGCAAAGCAGCGGAACCCCGGTAGATTACAGCAACGGCAAACAGCAGTATCGGTATAACGTTATACCAAGAAGCTAGACTTCATAAAAACAGAAATCAAAGATGTTCGAGTAACAAGGAAAATCGTGGCATTTCATTGCGACATCATTCACATTCAACAATGATAGAAGCGGGAACGGGAAACAACAGTGTTTTCAGTAACGCGGAAGAATGTGAAGAGGATTACGACGGACGTAATTCTCAATAGCTGGACGAGGAACTGTAGCAGCGCCGAGGAAGGAAAGATAAAAAACTACCCGAGTTACGCTGCGGGAAGGAATAACGGCTGGAGACGGACTGTCAAGGAGGAGAAGTACACCCTATTATAATCAAACTAGTAAAGGAGTAAAGTAGTAGTGATCGAAAGCTATCAAGTAAAATTAGGAATATCAAGGAATATTTTGATTCCAGACACCCACAAGCAATGAAAAAAAGTACCCTCAATGTCTAGCAACAGATAATTAGGAATATTTTAATACGGAATGTCAACGATCGTATTATCACGTGATACCAGAACTTGCAGACTCACCTTATGAAAAGCGCTATATTTGACGAAGTGGCAAAGGAACGATGCACCGTTGAACCCGAACTAACACGCAAAAAAAAGGCGCATTAGATGAATTACGGAGAACCGGAAGAATCGGAAAACCAACGATCACCACGCTAATCGGATCAGAGGTCCGCCAACGGTGTAATATCAACAGACCTACAATCGGAATGGATTAAAAAAGGACGAAGGTGAGCAAATGTGACTTGAAATGTACCAGTACCAACTCAAAGGAATATTCTTATCGCGAACAGCAATTCCAAACGCAAAAGCGCAAAATAGACCCCAAAGGATGTGAAACTATATCTGTATATAATAACAAGTATGGATTTCCTAATATCATAAAGGATTGGCATCAACAGAGAAAATATACTATGATTTAGTTTAAAAATGATTGTATCCTGAACAGGAGAAATATTAAAACAAAAATGGCAATGGTCAGATCACGAATCCAGATAACGCAATCCATTACTCCACTCCAAAAGGATATTTTTGAAGAATTGTTGGAGAAGTTATGTATACGTACAAATGCGAAAAAGACAATGTGCAAAATTGCCAGAGAGGAATTCAACAATTCCAAGAGAATAAATGCATAAATGATAGAAATAATGATAAAGGAAATCAGATTCGCTCAACCGAGTACAAGGATGATAATCCAGAAAAAATTCGTACCCATATGTTCAGTTTAGTAATGTATATGGACCATTATTCGAAATAGAGTGGAAGTGGTTAACAATTCCAACTCGAGTAATAGTAGCGCGCGCCAAAATATTTGGATTTACAGATTGGGCCAGCAAAGCAGAATTCAAACCAGTAGATTATATCACACAGAGCGGAATATACCAAACAAAAAGACCTGGAACGGCAGAGACATCTACTATTTCCAGCACAAAGACAAGCAATACTATCAATATTGTGACTGATTTAACGGGAGGTAATAATTATGGGAGAACCCAACTACGAATTGTAACTATCACAGACCATTTTCAAACACGCTACAGTTTGAATATGATGAAAAAAAGCCATGTGGGGAGATTCTTAATCTTCGGACAAAATGATGGCAGGAATTTTAGGGACAATCCTTATTCATTCAATTTGTAAGAGTAATCATAACAAATGTAGCATGTTTCGATATCTACAAAAGGAGTAAAGAAAATCAACTGGGAATGGCAATTGGATTCTTACCGTTCTTAGCTAAGACAATGGTGTTACATGGACACTCAAAGATCCACAAGAAAAAGGTAGTAGGAATTCCTAACTAAAATGAATGGTACTGAATGGAAAGTCGGACGAAAATTTAAAGCGATAATGAGATTAGAGCCGAGAAAACCAGGAATGAAGCGACAGAAAACGAGAACTGGCAACGATTGGAATAAATTTCAAAGATGATAGCAGCGATAACATCGACCAACAACGAAAACCAAGGAGGATGCAGATGCCTAACTCAAAACAAACTTCAACAATGGGAAAATCGAAAGGACAAGAGCATAGTGGCATTATAATCACCCACCACCAGTATATGAGATGTCTAAACGAAAGCAGCTCATCAGTAGAAAGAAACACGCCATAGAAAGGACACGTACGCACCAATTATCAACAACATTACGAACATTTATCCGACCACCTACGAACCAAATGGGAGACTTTAGTACCAGAACCAGCCAAGATCAACAGAGTGTAGATCAAGATCCAAACTCGAAACTATCGCTATGTTAAAACAATTGCTGGACCAACATTAACGGGTACCATAGAAATAAATGGGGGGTTTAGAGATAAAAGCAATTGATTTTGATACCGGAAGCAAACACTCAGCAATAAAAATGGAATAAAAATTACCAGGAAGATTATGGCCATGTATAGAGAAGCTAACATGGATGTAATTCACTGCAGCAAAAGAATCGCGGTTAGCAGTCATCGGAAAAATCTGGTCAATTTGAATATAAAAATGTAAAAATCAACACGTATTTAGCATTTATCAGGAGATTGAGCGCAGATTGTATATTGGAACAGATACTCATGAGAAATTATTAAAGAAATTAATAATAGATCTAGTGATCGATGGAGTTGAGAGATAAAACCGGACGAATAGTATGTTAATAGAAGTTGAGATGCTCGAGAAAATAGTAGTGCCAGGGCGCACCAAATGATTTGTACGTAAAGTGAATGAGGAAACTAGAGAGAAATGATTTCAACCTAAGCACAAATTGAGGAAGAAGAAAGAACTGCCATTTAGAGAGAGATAGTTATGTTAAAACGATAACAGGAAATTCCAATCAAATACAAATTTCGACGAGGAGCAAAGTCATTACGGAATGAACGATTGGCGAAAATTAACACGATGACTGGATTCGTATCGAACTCAACACAAAAAAAACCGAAGGAACTGAAGAAGAATTATGGACAATCGACAGTCAGCTGTAAACGAACCGAGAAAGAACAATACAAAATTGCTAATGGAATAAAGATTATTTTGCAGCATCTGACTTAATCTCGTTTACGCGATTTGTACGCAACACACGATACCATTAACGGCGATACCCCAATAACATACGGCCCTATCGTTGCATAAGCTCAAATCAGTAGCCAGAAAAAGAAGTTCAAAAGTGTTAGATGCAGAGTTGATCGAACCAAGTGCTCGCCCATGGCAATTCCTAGTCATGGTAAAGAAAAAAGACGGAGGAACCACAACGGTTCTGTATAGATTATCGACGACTCAATTGCAGTAACGAACGGATACATACCACTACCAGATATAAACGAGATTGTTACAAACGTTTACACAGAGAAGCTTATTTACATCGCTGATTTAAAGAGTGGTTATGGCAAATAAAAGTCAAGGGGAAGCAGAGAGAGAAAAATGTTTTACTATCGAAGATTTATATCAATTTAAGAAATGCCTTTCGGATAACCAAGCACCAGCTTCATTGCCAGAGATGTATGATTTGGTAACTCACGGCATCAAACAATGTATGTATATATGATGATTTATTAATTTATTCTAGAACCTCGAGCACATTTAAAGATATCCGTAATGTATTCGTTCCGAACTGAGAGACATGGAGTTAAATTAAAAACCCTCAATGCGATTGGGCCAAAGGAAAAAGTCAACCTTCTTAGAACATTTGTCAGAAAAGGTAAAGAACCAGATCCAAGAAACATCGAAAGATAAGAATTGCCCCAGGCACCAAAGGACGTCACAAAGTGCAAAGAATTCTTAGGCTATGTGGATACTATTCGAAAGTTCATTCAAGATTTTATGGCAACTTATCGCGAAACCAATACAGAATTACCCAAAAAAGGATAAAAAAAAACCCCCGTTCATAATGGGAAAGGAACAACAAACAGCCTTTGAAAACACTCAGAGACAAACTAATATCAGCACCAATACTTCGTACACCCAGATTTAAGAACCGTTTTTGTTAGCGACAGATGCAAGCGGATATGCATTCTGCGAGCAGTCTTAGTGACAATGCGGATTGATGAGAAAAGAGAAACTTAGTATATTGGATATTTACAGTCGACGTTCAAGAAACTGAAAAGGAATTACTCTGTGACTGAAAGAGAGCATTAGCAATAATCCAGCTATTAACATCAATATTTATTATGGTCATGAGATATATATCACTACAGATCATCAACCATGGTATGGTTAGGCCACACCAAAAGAAGCCTCGAGCAGATTGATGAGATGGGCAATGCAGTGCAAGAATACTCACCATATATAAAATTTTCAAATCAGGAAAGCCAACCGCTAACGAGATTGTTATGTCAAAGATTTGTTGTTCGAGAACTGATGGATCATTGGATGTAAGACGAATACTTGCTGATAATCGCAGAAGAAGATTATCGATTTCACAAAACTGAGAAAATGAGCAGAGAAGAAAGGACGAAGAAATTAAAGGACAATATCGGAATTTTATGGAAACTAAACGATATGAAAATCTTTCTACAACAACGTAAACTGAGAGAGAGCATATGGAGGAAAACACAGACATCGATATACGCATGGAGAAGGGATGGTTATTATTAATGGATGGCGAGAAACGGACTTATGTGCCTTACCAGAAAGTAGACGAAAAAGAAGTACTGATGCATATCATGATGGAAAACTTGGAGGAACATGTCAGCAAAAAAGACGGAGAATTCGTCAAAAATCTTATTGGCCAAATATCGGAGAAAGACGTGAAAGGATGGATAAAATATTGTCTATATGTGCAACCAGAAGCACAGGAAGTAAATTGAAAGCACCGTTAAAACCAATGCATTCCACCAGACCCATGACAGATCGCAATGACGTAGTAGTAGGACCACTCAGAAACCAACGACGGAAATAATCTAATATTGGTAGTGACAGATTATTGTCAAAATTTCGGAGCATTTCCGCAATACCAGATCAAAAAGACAGAAGGAAGGATGGATGAGAATAGTAAACAAGCAGGGAAATCGCTATGGATTATAGCCAAAAGGAGCTAGAAGTCCACCAGAAATGGATCGATATCAAAGAGAAAGTAATAACCCATGATCTTTACTTATGGCAGAATGTAGAAGAAATACGTATCTCTATATATTGCAGTACAGCATATAGAACACTCAAAGGATAATGGACCATAATTCAACTTATGCAGAAAAATGCGGACACCCTTCCAAATGTACCAAACGAAGAGACAAACACCATTAATGTTCGCAGTTGCAGCAGATGCTTCTACAACAGTTCTGAGAACTATAGACAGGATCATGTTCAAAGAAAAAAAATAATGAGAAAATAATGTACTACATTTGCCGCTGAATTCCAGACGGCAAGTGCAATAAATTTATAACCAGTAATGCGGAACAATTAGAGAAAAAGTGAAAATGATGGTGTAACAATTCAAACATTATGGAACTTCGACGCCAACAAGACGAAGCAACAGCCAATCTGATGAAAGGACCCTACGAAGGTCACCACTTAAAGTATTCCAAAATGTAAAACTATATGGTAAGGAAACAGAAACGTTCATTAAAAGAAACAATATTTGCTCACTATCCATTCAAAGACAATAAAAGGCCAATGTTTTGAAGTGGAAGGACTAAAAATTCACCAATCATCCAAAAGAAGCGATACGAATCGGAGATAGAAAAGAAAGTTATTGATGATAATACACAGAGGATCGGAAGCAAAATAAGATTTCAAGCAAGCAAACAAAGATAAAGAATGGACGATTATAAAAGCAAGAATATAATAAAGAAGAGGAAATATCTAAATATAAATTGTCGAGGACGACCTCAAGGAAACCCCGGAGGGAAATAATAGTGGAAGGAGGTGGTGACAGCAGCAAAAAACAAGAGGATCAAAGATACTACGAGACGAAATAAATCCGGACAACAAGAGAAAGCGAATCATTCGTCTAACAAAGAACGTCAGGAGCGAATAATTAACAATAACGAGGGAAAACGAAAAAGGGATGATATCACCACAACAAAGGAAAAAAATCAAAACGGAACCGACCCTGCTACGAATAATGATATTAATCACGTCCATCAAGTTAACGGAAGCCGACGAAATATCACAAAGGAGTAAAATTCGTCAGAATACGAACAATAAATGAGAAGGAATCGTTAAGTAAAGATATGCTTCAATTGACAATTGAATACAAGCATTATAAAGTTGTCAATTCGACTCAATAGAAACCAGGAAAGATAGGAAATACGATCGAAAACTCATCATCATTCAGACCACAAGATGTAATTGCAGAAATGCTACAGAAGATAGAAAACGTAATCCAAGTTAAAGCCAGGGATAGGGCAAATTTGCGAATAAAAAACAGGCAGGGATAGAACCATTGAACAATTTGATATAAAAATAAAATTATCGATTGTTGGAAAATGATATGAAAGCAGGAAAAAATGTGAATGGATAGCCTGGAAGGAAATGCGACATACATACATATCGCTGCCAACATGATATAATAAATAACTTGCCACATTAGCCAAAAACCGCTGGGAGAAAATTTCACAACACCAAAAGCAAGAGCCATACATAACGTTCGAGCACGAGAAAACAAAGAAATTAATAATAAAAGTGGAAGCAGATCCAAAGAGTTGGAGAAGAGATAATAGTTGGAAAATAGGGTTAAAGAACCTATCACAAAAGTTTGTGTATCGAAACTAAAAAAGAACGGAACGCATGGATGAAAAATCAAATGTCAGTTCGAATTGAAGATATCGAATACCTCCAAACTATTAACTCGGAGATCATCATCCAACTAAAAAATTAACACGTGGGGAACAAGTATATAGTACACGTTCAGAAAGAAGTGATGATTACTGGAGATCAATAACAGAAAAGTTACTAGAATCAAAGTACGACCAAAACGCCGAAAAAAGAAACAAAATGAGGAACGATATCAACGCCAGAATCAGAGAAAGTAAAGCAGTAACAATACCATAGAATCGAATGCCAGCAAATGAAGAGGAAATAGTAATCGAGAACCAGGTGAAAAACCTATCACGAAATCTGCGTTTACGAACAACCTAAAGGAAACGAACCAGTAAACAAAGAATCCATGCGAAACAAGGAAAACCTATAACGAATCAAAAGTATCGCATTTCCAACGAAAAGAAACTTGGAAAATATGTAATAACATTCAAAAAGGGAACTCTGACATGGAGAATGATACCATGGAAACCCAGTCAATCCCATGATCAACCTTATAATAAAACAATCTGAGAGAAAACAAGAAACGAAACATGGAAAAAAGGAATGCTCATGACGACAGCTACCTTTCAATCCACGAAGCATTACAAACTCCAGAAAGCCTTAAGAATGTTGCACAAGAGAGGGAATAGTGAGACAACCAATGCAAGAGCAAACACGACTTCGCAGCCTACACGAAAAGAATTACATGATAAAAATGATTTGGATTAACAAACAGCAATAGTAAGCAGGTAGTAATGCTGATAATATTTCAATTTAGGGAGAACTATAAATGCAGAAGAAGCCAGCGAAAGAGAAGATTTGGCCGGCAGTAGAAAAAATTTCAATTACGATATCGAATTAGGACAATACGATGCAGAGAGAACTGAGGAATATGAAATCATAAGAAATTCCAGTACAAGCGGACTCTGGTTAAAAGAACCGCCCATTATCGAAGCAACAACAATGGTCAAATGGAATTTGATATATATTCTAGGATAAACGAATGAGAATATTGGGATATACGGACATTGCGTATAGAAGTCCCCGGAGACTATGGGTTGTAAGACAAAGAAAAAGAAATACGCTTGTATATAGTTTGTGCTAAAATATTATGTTAGTATTAAGTAGTAGTATATAAATGTATATCTATATTAAATATCGTACAAAATGCGTTAGAGGACAATACGCAACAGAGAGAAGAATGCCGATGAATATGATGTGTTATAATCAAACAGATGGTCCGAACAACGTGAATCAACCAAAACCAAGTTGAGATTACCACCGTTCACAAAGGAATTTCAACAACCAAGCAGCTGCCAATGCTACCTATAGAGATTGCAGAATTGAATCAAGGAATATACCAAGATCAAGAATCGAGGCCAACAGGAGACGGCAATGCGAATTATATGACATAATAAACAACAATGCGGCAAACCAATGGACAAATACTCACCTAGTATTAACGGAAAGCGTGAACAGAGGTCTACAACAAGCCATAAGACTAGAAGAGCAACAAAGAACTATACTACAATTACAGAGAATAAACGAACAACTAGCAGATCAAGTTAGATGGCAAGCTGACGAAATTAGAAGACTCCGTTAACAATCAACAGCACCTAGATCCAGCAAGTGGGTGGAATGGATTAGCATCAATTGCCAGAATTCACCCCAGAACCGGATTCAACAGTTTAGAGTAAAATAAAGCGTACCGTGAAATATGTTTAAAATAAAACGACAAAGTGTAAAGGCAACGTCAAGTAAGTGGAGAAGCCGCAGATAGGACGTTGTAAGGAAAAAAGAGTGTAAATAAATGTAAATAAATAATAAATCAAATAAAAATCAAAAATTGCACATATCAGAGAAAATTAGAAAAACAAAAAATTAAAAAATAATACGATTTTGATGAAAAGCGAATCAGCGAAGAGATATACAATACAGATTGAGAAGAAGGACGCAGAGATTCGATATGGACGAGAACTTGATGGAAAAAAACCAGAAGAGGGAAGAGAAAGTTTTAATACAACTTGCAGCTAGCAATTATTATACATAAACGACTACGACGGAGTAAGACGGCCAACGCGAATCATAAAAAGCGATATACTCACAAATGAGGTGAGAGACGCAGGAGCTGAGAAAAGAGGAAACAGAGATATTTAACGTTCAAAGATAATAGGTAATTTAACCCGACCGGCAAAGCAAAGAAATGGCACTGCAGAAGGATTTTATTTTACGGGAACGCCCGAAACTACCAGATGAGTTACTGTATTTATTGTAAGGAAAACTTCGCAAATGGAAGAAGGAGGACAGCCAAAACGAGAACACCTGAGGAAATTTTCAACCTGCCATTTTAGAATTAACATTGATGTCGAAAGAAACAAGCGATTGGAACAGATTCAGAAGGACTTCGACAATCGGAATTAGACAAAGATTGAAAAGGCGGAGGTGAGAAAAGGGTAACGATAATAAAGATTTCGAAGATCCACAGAATAATATGGGGGAAAAGAGACTATAAATAGAACATTCAAAGAGAGAATTAAAAACTTCTTTCAAAGGAAACCCAAAGCAGCAGCCAGAATATTGCAAGTCAAGGATAATTGCAAACAGCCAAGGGAAATATGTGCGAAGAGGATGTAAAAATCAACAGCCAATACCAGATCAGGAATGTTTTAAAAGCAAGCATAAAGGAAAGTGTTATGTAATAAGCAAGAAAAAGAGTCACAAGAATATCGAAATTAATCACCAACAACAAATAGAAGATAATTAGATCGACCAAAACGAGAACCATAATGCCTACTATCAGGAAGGTAAAAAGCTCAAAAAATGAGAAAAATAATCAAAGAAAGGCTAGCTAATATTAGAATGGTATGACTCACACAAGCAATAATTCGAGCAATCAAGCGATATTCAAGAGAAACCAAAAGAGATCGAGACAAATCAATGATAAAGAAGCTTATTTTTGGAGCGCATCAATGTCTGTGTTGTGGACATGTTGGCCAGAAACATGTTGAAATAATTTATGATGCCTGTGGGCATATGGTTCAATGTGAGCATGTGGGTTAAAGTCCAAATATATGTCCAGTTAGTAGAAAAGCCGATCAACGGGCGGATCAAAGGTTCCGTTTCGCTGATCAGTAGATAAAAAACGAAACAAGTGTTAAAAAGTGTAAATAAAGATAAACCGTAAAAAACCAAAAAAATTTAAAAACTCAAAAACCACAAAAAAATACGGAGATGATGTAAATTATGATTAAAATTTGAGATTGATTGAAAGAGAGAATATCGATTATAATATTAAAGAAAACAATTATGAATCCAAACGAGATAAAAGAGTTGTGAAGAGGCTATGAAGAGTCAAAACAGCGTCAAAGATCAACCAGAATCAACAAAAGTAATAAATGAGGGAAATAGAATTTATGGAAAACAAGAACGTTACAATTAAAAGAATGCTAACTAACAGCCAGAAGCGAGCAGGAGTAGTACAAAGAGCACCTAAAAACGGAATGATGAGACGGAAAGTGGGAAAAAAACAACTTAGAACAAAAAAAATTACCCGGAAGAAAAAGAGGAAACCGTACAAGAGCGAGAAGAGGAAATGATGAAGGAATTTATGCAGAACCAACTGAATCAAAATCAAAGGAAAGAAATACAAAACTCTAGAGCAAAGAAGCAAGATCAACAAAATTGAAATCGAAAGATTGCAGGAAGTGAATAAAAGATAAAGAAGCGAGATACGAGAGGAAGGAGAGAAAACGATAAAAATTATACACAAATGCAAGAGAAAATTGGGGCAAAATTAGCACTCAATACCGAACTAGAGAAAGACAAAGAGAATCCTTTGGAACAAGCCAAAGAATGGGAAAAAAGACAAGCAAGATATGGAAATTCAATGCACAGAAGATAGAGGAACATCTAAGAAGCAATGGGAATCGCGAGATCAGACATTATATTCAGCAAAATAGCGAAGAAGAGATAGAACAAGGCTTATAAGCTTAAATGGGAAAACGCTCAAAGATCGAATCAATTTTAAACTAAGGAATTCAAGGCCAAACCAGCAAAGAAATTAGAGAGCCCAGAGACGATAGACAGGGAAAGATGCTGCTCAGAATAACTGATCAAGCAAGGGAAAATGGCGAATAGGAGTGTGAATACTCGAAGACGCCAGACGCCAAAACAATTCATCATATAGTGAAATTGGAGCAGGAAGTCGAGTTATAACAGACCAGAATAAAAAGAGATTGCAGATCGAGCAGACGAAGCCTCACCGACAAAGACGAATAAACGAATAAAAAACGGAAAAGAAAGGAAGTTGGATTAAATTAGGAAGCAGGGAAATGGAGGACCAGTACGCAGGAAGCAAAAAAAGAAAGACGCTACCAAGAAATTGTGAATACGAAGATGGGAGCCTATGGGAGCAGATGATAGAACAGAAAACATTACACTCGACATACAGTAACCAAATACGAACATTAGGAATTCAACGGAACGAATCAGAAAAGAATACAATAGACAGGCTTCAGAAACCGAAAAGGGCCCACAGAAAATGGCATTGATCAATTTAAATCAGAAGATATGGGAAAACCTTAAATGAACAAACGACGAAAGAAGACAAAAACCAACAATAAACGAGAGGATACAGAACTCAGCAGGAGGTGAACGGACACCGAGGAGTTACAGTTATTCAAAGAATCACGTTAGACAGACACCAGCTTGAAGTCACGACAGTTGAAAGAACAGTTGAAGCAGAGATAAAAGATTGAAGCAAGGAATATGAGGAAAATGAACAGAACCTGAGAAAGAGAATCGAAAGCTAAAGCTTGAACACGCATCGTTGGAAACGCAGGTTGGAGAATTAACGGAAAAATGCAGAATATCTTGCCTTATCTCCTAGCGAAGAAGATACAAAATATCCAACGCCTTGCTGAAGGAGATTAAAATACGTACAAAACGACCACCAATCCTGCTCATGCCGTTATACCCAACTGAAATTCAACCCAAATACCGCGAACCGATGAGGATTCGGGAGACGGACGAAGGCAATATAAAGGCTAGATAGAGAAATTGTAAAAAGTTGTAAAAAACAATAAATAAAGAAAATAAAAGACAAAAATTTAGTAATCGATGTATATTTAGTATGAATCCAAATGTGAAACAGAATCCGTGCAATCTAGAAGACGGAGATGCTATACCAACCCAATTCAATTAGTAAAAGCAAATTGATGCAAGGACCCACTGAGATTTACAGTAAAAGATGGAGAGCCGAAGGAATGGCAAGACTAGTGGAGAACAAGATTCAGAAATCGCCCCGGATAACAACAGTAATACAGTCCAAAACAGCTAGAGTAATATGATAAAACGAAAACTAACATCCATCTGGGAGAAACAAAAATCAAAAGATAAATGAACGATTAAGACGAAGAATTAGCCGAAATAAAGACTCGTGAATCCTAGAAGATTATTGGAAAACCGAAGCAGAGAAGAATGAGAGCAGCAGAAAGAGCGAAACAGAAGATATGTAATACAACTGAAGGACAGTTTATAAAGAAGCCAGAGAGATAAGAAAGTCAATCAACAAAACTCAGGACGAAATTAAAAACATTTAACAGACAACTCCAGGAAGCGAGACGAAAGCTGGAAGAAACAAACAACCAACGGAAGTCAATTATAAAACGTCAGTCAAGAGAAAACAAAAAAAAGAACCCTCCAGAGAAAATCTGTAATCAACAGAGAGTAATCAAAGAAAACAAAGAACGACTAAAAGAACTCCCAAAACTAACCGAGCGATTAATAAAAGCCCAAGTCCTGATAATGAGATTCTCAGAAACAACTAAAGATGGAGATACACGCAACCCCAGAAAAAGAGAAAGAATAAAAAGGGCTAAAAACTCCACTGTAAATAAACGAAACAATCTTGTAATAAATAAAACATTGGACTATGTATAAATAGAAAGTATGGAACCCAAACCTGTGGTTATAATGATAGTAAATGAGAGAGTTGTGACACTGAAACCCGTTGAAAAAATGCGAGAATCCCAACCCTAGAAGAGAGGACAGCACCTGTGCCGACTTCAAAGAAATTTGCAGAAACCCCAATAATGAGGAATGTCAACAAATAAACCTCCAATGTATGCAATGCCCCACAAAAGAAAACAAGGAACGAATTGAACAGAATATCGAGCGGAAAACCAAACAATGGTCAAACCCTACTAAAAAATAATGAAAGAAGCTAATATAAATGAGAACGAGAGACGAAAAAAACCCTTTAAAAAATATCATCAAACAAATTCAAAGAAAAGCAGAAGCAAATCCCATAACAACCAATCCAAGAAAATTCAAAAAATCGCCCTACAATCAAAGGCAACAAGGGAAAACAAATTAAAAATGAACCCAGTTACAAACAAGTCTTCAATTCGAACTTATTAATACGATTAGTATAACCTCTAACAATGATACTTCTAATATCTGTTTCATCTCGGCTCCCTAACAAAAAACAAGCAAGGCCAAAATACTTCAAATTCAAAAAACTCAGAAGAAATGTTCACCCAAATCGAAAAACTGACAACCAACCGAAACGACAGACTCTCGCAATTTCATCAATCACCCTTTCAAGTCACCCCAGCTCGAAAGCGAAACCCAAGCCGTCAGCGATTCATCGAAAACAAATTATAACTGAGTACAAGTAACTGATATGATTTGAACTGTATTAGAAAACTTTGCACTAATATTAAAACTGAACTATCTGATTTTATTTGATTACGTATCGTAGCAGGCCTTAAGTCCATCTTTGTTTGTGATTAACCTTACCGTAGGATATTTTATGATGTGAATGTGGAAGATTTACTCTGGATTATTTTTGAAATCATATTTGGAAATTGCGGGTCGCAATTTACGGACCCCCGAGTGTTTTATGTTGGGCCAGAACGTAAACGGCCTTGAAAAATGTTAATGGATCAGAACACACACGCAAAATAACACGCAATTTAAATAAACCCCACTGAACATCATTAAACCTTAAATCTGAGAAATAAGAAATTAAATATAAAATAATAAACAAACATAATTAAAATATTACAAAATGCACCAAGATCCGACGTACCTACAAATAACAACAATGAAAACCACAACAAATTCGACGGGAAATTGGAGAAAATCAATTAAAGTTCATTTAAGTGGAATTTTAATCGAAAATTTGAATAGCATAATTCAATAAAAATCTAAATAATAAATTATAAAATAATCAAAAAATATAAAAACAATAGAATTGCTAGAAATAACGGTCGAATTTTGTTTTACTGCATAAATTTCACACCCAATTAAATTAAGGTAATATACTGATCCATTTTTTCACATTTAAATTCTCTCTTT